>NW_019381634.1:2002007-2064181 GCF_000648655.2 Copidosoma floridanum
TAAATTTCAATTACATTTTTTTGATAGTATAAAGCCTAATGTTGTGGTTTTTAGTACATCATTAAATTAAAAAATATTATAAATATCAAAAGTCTGTCGAAATACGTACTATAATTATAAAAGCCACAGCACTTTAACCCATGTAGCTTATAAATGCCAGCTTTTTAACAAGAAAACATATTTTTAGGCATGAGAATAAAGTAGATTAGATAATAGTGACTAAGTCGTTTTTCCAGGTGTCTTATATCATGAACTTTGGTAACAGAATACATAGCGTCTATATTTATTATTCCAAATTTTTACAATGAACAAATGTAATGTACAAGTTACTGCATACGTTTTTGTCGCACTTCACCACCTTGGGCTTTAATTGCGTTATTATTCTGTTCTATACTAATTATTTTGGATGCTGATAAAGGCTATTGTCTTTCAGATTAGATTATTTTTCATTTTTCTATAACTATATTATGCAACAAACACGCGCATTTAACAATATTATTCACAAATTCAGGTGATTGCTCGACAGTTTTGTTACAAATGAAAATCTTCGTGGCCAATCAACTGAAAGCACACTCTACAACTATCCTTGCAGCGGATAGTTTCTTTTGAAAAGACTATTTTTTCTCTTGTTAAATTATGACCAGGATAGGGCTTGATTATATGTTTTATCAGTGGGTATGCACCGTTGGCGATCAACACGAATGGCAAAATAGTTGTCAATTCAGGTAGCTCTGTATCTTTGGGTATTTTTACCTTTTGAGATTTTGATCCCTTGTTCAAGCTAGATGCTCTAAAAGTGCAACTGTCATGCTGCTATCCGTAACCTCCAACATCTACGATTATAAATTTTGTAATCTGCGTCAACTTTGGCTTGCAGAACAATGGAGTGAAACTTCTTGTAATTGTAATATACAGAACTATAATGAGGCAGACATTTTATTTAGACATGCTTTGCATCCAGTGCTCCCAAACATGTGAAAAACTGCGTTTTTGGTAAAAGCATTCAGCAATTTTTATAAACTTGGTTTTTGTTGGTATTGGCATGTGAATCGGACACAAGACATTTCAAATGCTGCTCATTGTTTGTTGGAGAAAATTGCTTAATGTCCAAGCTCCTATATGGAATAATAAAGTGCGTATTTCGACAGACTTTTAATAGTTATGATTTTTTTGATTAAAAAATGTGCTCAAAACCATAACATAAAGCTTAACTCTATAAAAAAAATGTAATTAAGATTTATCGTTAGATACTTTGCGTTTGAGGTCCACTCAGATGGCAAATTTCATACTTTGTAGACTCATTGTATACACGTAGGCAGTTGAGTTGAATGTAATTTTTTTGTGATTCAACCGAGTATCACGGTTCTTAACATGTTAAATCAAAAATATTCCTCCGACGACAATGAGACCTTAGAATTAATTCGTCGAACAATAGCAAATCACTATAACATCACGTTATTGATTATTTAAAGACTTATATTCTTCTTCCTCACATTTTTTTCTAGGTAATAAGGTTTTTATAAAAAATTTGGTAATATCATGTTTAAATAAATGTATTGCGATTAGAAATTTTTCATTTATTTGTTATTAGACTGTGTATTAATAGTATGACTGATCTTTCAGTATTAAACATACAACTGTTTACAACTGATGAGAAATGTTCATACTCTTAATTTAAAAAACTAAAATACTGTTAATAACAGCATAATAATAACTTAAATAATTTAATAACATTAATAAAGCAAATAAATTTGAAACAAATGCTCTCTTAAAAGCTTCACTGAAAGAAACTTAAACCATGAAATCGTAAGTAAAATTTATACCTGCTAGTATGTTTGTATCATAATTTAGCCATCTTTGTACGATTGTATCAAGAAATATGACTAAATTGACGTATAAAAATGCAAGTAACTGATAAATATAACACAAACTGTGAACGTAAGTTCAACATAAATGAAGCAAGCACGTAAAAAGTATCGATCTTGATCTTTCTTGGAATTATTTGTGACGACTGGTAAGTCACTATCGTCGTCGTTGATGACAATGGCATTGTTATCAGCATAGATCCTGTCAACATTTAAACATCGTCCTTTATCTTTAGAATAACTGTTGTGGTCGTTTGCTGTATAATAAACAAAAAAATTTCTGTACAAAAAAACCATTTAGACATTCACTAATACAAATTGTCTTACATTTAACAAAATTAATTAACTCCAGTCAAGAGAGCACCTGAAAATTGTTGTGACACTGGCTTTACATGAGAGCATTTGCAAGGGCTGGAGTGTAGAGTTCGATACTCTGATTATATGTTGGATGCGCTATGGTGAGAGAAACAATCGTATAGGGCATGGTACTAAATTTTTTTATGTCGCAAGTGAGCATAAGACTGACAATTGGGTGGAAAACACTTTTCAGTTTGAATCTATTACATGTTACTGTTACAGTAACATTTGGATGGAGCAGGGTACTCAGACTTTACCTCTGGGTTACTATGACGAGGAGTTTCATGCCTTATCCTCAAATTCACGAGAATAACAACTAAAAATTAGTTACATGTAGTGCTAAAAATAAAAAGATTTAAACAAAATTTGACAGAATCCTACCTTTATCATCTTCATCGCTTGTAAAAGCATAACGTTTTACAAGAGCAGCCATCTCTACCTGCAACTTGATTTTTTCAAGTCAGTGACAAGAGCAGTGTAAGGAAGAAGTATTTTAACGAAGGTTATATCTTCTGTGTCGTCAAAATTGTTAAATAAAGAACGATTCACATAAATGGAGTTGATACTTTGCCTTTTAAGAGAGGCAACTTTAAACACGTAACATTGCACCTAATCGTTCATGTCAGAACGTAAGCAGACTTTCGGTTGACCTGCACCTGGCTGAGTGTACTTCAACAAAGTTTTAAAGTTTGCCACGTCCTCGTTTTCCACCGTACTTATACTAATGGATACTGACTCTGGTAAGGAATAAAAAACTCTTAGATGAGTCTTTTATTGTATGACGTCTGCTAGTTCAGATGTACTGGATGAGTAAAAGGGTTTCGTAGTTTCTAAAAGATGACCGTGAACTGAAACATTGTTGCTCTTGTAATCAAAGTCATAACTCTCTGCATCATTGAAAAAATAAGCAGGTATTTTTCCAAAGCCTGGAGATGCTTTGATAAATAACTTAGCGAATGCTATACTCTCGTACAAAGGCAACGATAATTGATAATTAAATGCTTCAGCTCCTGACTCTGATATAGGCTCCTTCTGTAGCTCTTTGAAAACTGCAGCCTTAATGCCTTTCTTTTATTTCTGCATGCAGTTTCTGTGCACTTAATATAAAGAAGAAAAAAAAGTAATTGAATTTAATACAAACATAATCAAGTGTTATCACTTATTCATATTACTGAATATGCTCCATAGCATTAAAAAGCGCAAAGTTAAAAAAAGTATGAAAAAAAGCATACATTTATTGTATTCAGGTGACTCATCAATTACTATACATGCTAATACTGTAAGGTAAGCATCAACTTAACTATTTAACGTCGAAGGATATTAAAAAAAATTTTTTAAATAATGCGCAATGTACACATACTTACTAGCTTTGTCTAGGTTGCAAGGGGGCCCTTCTACCACCTAGAATTTATAATACACGCTTTACATTTATATTTATATTCTTCTTGAGTTATTTTTATGCTTTTATGAACAATGTTATAGTTCTTTTAACTTAATTAAGAGTATAAACATTACTTATCAGTTGTAAACAATTGTAATCTTAATACTGAAAAATCAGTCATACTATTATTACACAGTTTAATAATAAATAACTAAATAATTTTCTATCGCAATGTATTCATTTATACATAATATTACCAAAATTTTTATATTACCCTAATTACCTAGAAGAAAATGTGAGGAAGAAGAATATGAGCCTTCGAATAATCAATAACGTGATGAAATGGTGATTTGCTGTTATTCGACGAATTCATTCTAAATTCTCATTGTCGTCAAAGAAGTATTTTTAATTTACCATGATAAGAATCGTGTTAATTGGTTGAGTCACAAAAAAATGATATACGACTAAACCACCTACGTGTATACTATAATTCTACAAAGTATTGAGTTCGCAGTCTGAGTCAACCTCAAACGCAAAGTACTTAACGATAAATTTCAATTACATTTTTTTGATAGTATAAAGCCTAATGTTGTGGTTTTTAGTACATCATTAAATTAAAAAATATTATAAATATCAAAAGTCTGTCGAAATACGTACTATAATTATAAAAGCCACAGCACTTTAACCCATGTAGCTTATAAATGCCAGCTTTTTAACAAGAAAACATATTTTTAGGCATGAGAATAAAGTAGATTAGATAATAGTGACTAAGTGGCGGATAAATTTTAAGTAAATTATCGAGTATATTATATATATTTTTATTATTAACGTAAATAATTGCGATTACTCAAACACAATTGATACATGTAAAAAATGAAGATATAATTTCCTTAGAATCATATGATTGAATGAATATAAAATAATTAAAAATAAATTGATTGTACTTATTTAAGCAAACCTTACCCTCCACGTAAGATTGCGAGTTCCTTCCATAGTTTAAGATAAAAACTAGAAAAATAGCTGTTAAGATTTCAAATCGTTTATATAAACTGAGAATATTATCTGTACCCCAAAAAGGGGCAGGAATAAATTAAGAAAGATATTAGATTAGAAAAATATTGAATAAGTTAAAAAAGATATTAAATTATTAAATTAATTAAATTAAGGGAATATTCAGGAGAATTCAATAAAGTAATAATCAATAAACAATTGCTGTATATAGTGCAGGTATTAATTTATTATTCAACAGATGAATTTCGAAACTTGATAATAATTATTTTAAATATTGTATATAATCGGCAATCTGAGCAATTTTGCTCTTTTACACAGGGCAACAAACCCACTCTCAGACATATAAACACTATCATTGTTTGTGTGTTGGTTCCTAATAGAGTTTCCTCGGTACAGATAATATTCTTAGCCGATTGTAACCACCACCAATTAACCGGGGTTATACTCAAAGAAGGGGAAGTCGTAAGGTTAAGTGCCACCTTATTCCACGCTTTTGAAAAAGCAAAAACATTTTTATGCTACACGTGACTCTTTTGACCTGAAATTGGCCTAAGTTTAATTTAAGTAATCAAATCTTCTTCCCACGGAGATATCTTAAGAAGATGAGCTAAGTAATATCTTGGTATTGTGAGGATGTACGAAGGATTTCGAAGTAATTTTAAATGATTTTTTAAGAAGATGCTAACTCTACTAAAACTGACAAAAAAATTTAGCAAAGTCTCTAGCATAGAGAAGACAGCAAAAAGTCGTGCGAGACAAGCTGTGGTATCACTAGGTATCACAAGTAAGTGTGAGGGTGTACGAGAAAATGTGAGGCAGAACGGGGCTGACAAGACACAGCGCGATATATCGCCAAGTCTGCTTGAATCCTGAAATGCACGAAGAAATCGCCAGGGGTGCACGAGTGCTCAAGCAGATATGAGGGAACTGCCTCGCATGTGTGAGTGCACATGGGAAAGCGCGCGAGTCATGGCGAATTTTGAGGCGTATGCTAGTGCAAGAGGGAAACTGGATAACTTGGATGAGCACGCAAGTCGCAGAAAATTGCGAGGTAGTATTAAACAGCGACAGAGGGCGTGAGGTATTTGCCTATAGGGTTAATTAGCAGATCGAACATTATAATTCATTCAAGTCGAGCTTGGTCCATAGAGATATAAGAATAGAAAGCGCTAAACCCACATAACCCTGTCTGTCGATGTTTTTTTTTAGTGCGAGAAAGACCGGTGCAAAGATTGTTCGTGTATCTCTTTCCAATCACAAAGGCTCGATAGAGACACGCAAAAAATTTTTATAGTGTTCTCTCTCGCACCATAGGACGCATCTCTCAATACAGGATCGTGAGGATTGAGCACACTTTATTCTTATATCTGTATGGATCGGTCTTAAGCTTCGGCTAACTTTTCGAGAGCCTCTCCATCTTCAGATAGTTGAGATGCACACAAGAGGACATGCTAAGATGCAGTCATCACCACCTGCGCCTACGGTTATGCGTGTCATAATTACCAGTCTCGACTTCTGATCCTTCGCAAGTCTGTCATGATCCAAGCTACTGTGTAAAATAATCGCCACCTCCTCCGTGCTTAATAAAACAATGGAGATCATGGTGTAAGATATACGAATGGTTTCATTGTCTAAATGACCTACAGTAAATATTCGTAAACATTTTGTGTCATTTTCCCTTTCTCGCACCAGGTGTCACATAGGAAACATTTACTGAGCAGACAATCACCTTGACTGTGGAGCCAGTTAACAGTTTAAAAAAAAAAGTTAATATAATTGTTAAACTATATTAAAACTCGTATTGATTGATTTGAATATAAATTATAATAGTCAAGAAGTTTTCTGTTAAATACTATAAAAGTGGCTCAAAATTATTTAGTACACCAAAAAATGATAAAAATCTGTAAACATCGTGACGCAAGATTTTTCCATTGTATTGTAATGTAAATAAATTTTTTTTGAAGCAAACGACACACTGTTACTTTTGCTAGTATTGTCGCCAACACTGGTAGTATAACTACGTATGGTGGTGCTCTCCAATACTGGTAGTATAAGTATACATGGTATTCGACTCTTATTCACTATCCGCTGGATTTTAAATGAAATATTACAAATACTTCACAAAAACAATGCCTACCCTGAGTCAAAATTAAAAGTAGGCAGCAAAGCTTTACAGCATGATCCAAATCAAGCCATCAAGCCTGGCCGCAGGTGAGTTTGTAATACGGCGCTGACTTTAACCTAGCTTGGCCTAACATAGCTTGTCTTTTGCCCAGTAATCGCCAACTTCCGTCTGCACTGATACTGGTTATAGAAGTATGCAAGTTTGTATAAATATATTTGTACATATATCTTTGTGCGTGTCTGCGCCTTCGTATGTCACACTATTTGTAAACTTATTTATGGACGTATCTGTGTTATACTAATCTACATACGAAAGTGGGTTAATTCTACATACGTAACTGGGCAAAAATCAGGCCAAGTGGCACCCAAGTCGGACCCGTATTACAAACCCACTGGAGGCCAAGTCAGGTGACAAGCTGCGGCAAAGGTGGGCAGCGTGGCAGCTAAGCTTGGGTCCAGTTTTCGTCCACTTTTAATTTCTACTTGGGATATGGGAACAATGTCGAATCACGATCGTGGACAGGCTATTGAACGTTAATCAAAATTTTTATAGCTAGAGTGTGCCACACGCAACCAGGCTGTGGGCGTCAGCATCCGCTAAAATTGTGATCTTATGAGGAACACCTTTTGGGCTGCGGTAACAGTGGCAGCTTATAAAGGCACAAGTAATAATTCATTTTAGGTATACAGCTCATTTACAAATGTTTTTGCATCTCAAGGTTATGATGCGCGCCCTTCTATGTGGTGTAAGAGCTGTGTTAAAGGAGACTAACGCTAGCGCAACGTCGCATCCTTGTAATCGTCATCTGGAGCCTGCGGCTGGGAAGAGAACTAACTTCAAGCTGGTACCCCCTGACGCCCTGTGCGGGAGTCTCATACGAGCTGAGGTGTTAGAACTTTAGCTAGACAAGCTGTCAAAGTTTTAAGACATCATCCAATTATATTAATAATCACATGCCTCCAGAGAAATCAACACGGGCTAAGTTAGACAGTGGTAAAGAGCCTCAAATTTGCCATAATTTACAAAAAAATAGATTTTAATGCCCTCAACTTTTAGTGAGTCTCGCCACTGTGAACGCAGCCTCTCTTTTTATTTTCCCGACAGTCTCTCTCTCTCCAGGTGATCGTTGTCCTTGGCATGGCCACAGCACCTAGTTACTCTTCCTTTTCTTTGCTCATCCTAACATACCTCTCTCTCACTCTCTCTCTCTCTCTCTCTCTCTCTCTCTCTCCATCACCTCCAAAGAATCGACGCGCACTGAAAAAAAGGAAGAGAAAATGATGACGAGTGAGATTCTCTCTTACTCTACCAAAAAAAGTTAAAAGCTCTCTCTGTCTATTTTCCGCTTGTGATGGCTGTCAACTCGAAACAAACTCGGCGGGCCTCTCTCTTTTTTCACAACTACAGAACCTTTCAATGAGGCTCTTTTTCTCTTTCTCTCTTATACTCAAGGGTAGCCACCGGGGCTCGAACAGAGTTGCGCGCGCGTCCACTATCTGTGTAATGTTTAAATCCTTTTATGGTACTTATTGTTGATAAATTTTCTGTTTTTTGACATTTATTGTGTTCAGATACTTGAGTTATTATACGTTCTCAATTAGTGAGCTCTATTTGTTTAAAATAAAAAAATTTGTGTTGTATTCTCATTAATATGACAGGATTTGGTTCAGTTCTTAGAAATACTTATAATACCTTATAACCAATTTATGACTTTCAATTTCTCTGGTTGTCATACTCTTAAGGTGCGAAATGTTGTCTTGGAAAATCATAAGGTTGGGTGGTACGATAAACTTGCTTATTAGAGAGACCTCTGCATTGGTGTTGAAAATAAATGACGAGAGTTGATTGATTTCATAGAATCCAATGCATATGCAAAGTCTTTGTGTTTTTGTTTTTAGTAAGATTAATTTTTAATTATTGTGTCTTTTAAAAAACTGATAGTGTAACATTTCTTGTTACTCTTAAATTTTCTTTCTTGAAGAAGCCTACATGACTTTCTAATAATTTTCTCATTATCTCATCAGTATACGCCAATTTTCAAATTTTGTTTTTGAATGGCTAAAATTTGGAATACTTGCATAATCTTTGATTTGCTCAACCATACATATCGTTGATTAAATCCAACGCTTATTGTTCTACTTATCCATTTTGTTAATAACTATTTATGTGACATGCAGAAAAAAGATCATAAAGAGCTGTGATATAGTAGCGACCTGAGCTTGGTCGACAGAATGTCAAGAAGAATGAAAAAAAAGAACGTAAAGGCAATTCATATTAAGTATTCGATATGTCCATTTACGGTGCTACCTTCATTGTCATTTATTTCCAATTTTAAATCCTATACAGCAAAATATATGAAGCAGCTGCTGTCAGCAAAAGTTCTTTACATTCTCATAAGAACATGTGTTAAAGTAACAAGTAGCGCCAAATGACAGGCGCATAGCGAATAATTAAATTTCGAAGACCAGTTTCAGTTCATGAAGGACAGAAAAGTTATGTACAAACTATTTAAGAAGTTTGGTGGAATATTTATAAAACAGTCTACTGCACTGCAACTTAAGTGAAAAATAAATTGAATAATTTGATTTGAAGGACTTTTGATTTTTAAGCTTATTTTGCACTGATGTAAAAATATTAATTATTGAGT
Organism: Copidosoma floridanum; assembly: GCF_000648655.2. Next base: position 2,011,394 of record NW_019381634.1, read on the forward strand.
TAAAAAATGCTAATGCAAATACAATTAGAGCAGAAATAATGAGGTACATAATAGAAAGGTTTTAAAGTTTTTTAAGTTGTATTTATATCTCAATCAATGGGTTAAAAGAACTCGATCAACCCGTTGAAAACGTAAAAAGCAAAGTAAAAATGTTTGAATTAGAGAAAAAGAAGGATACAAGCAAAAATAGTTCTGGTGTGTTTGAAATTGAAAAGAAAGCATAAAGCACGTTTTAAGTGTGGGAAACAAAACGTTTTAAGGCACAATTGACAAGAATGAGATACAGTAATTATTTATAGGAGCATGATTAATTTTGTCAACAAAAAATTTTTTAATTTAAGTCAACATAAAGGTTTCGGAGAGATTAAAACTCATTTAGGTATAAATATGGATTACTACTATAAAAGGAGAGAATGCCACTTGGTTAAGTCGACGCCACAGACGAAGATTATGCCCTAGTTTAAACCCTGGACAAAACTATTGCCTTTTTCTAAGTCCAGAAGAAAACTATGCCTTTTACTCTAGTCCGAGCGAAAACTTTGCCCTTTTGGGATTCCGGACAAAAACTATGACCTTTCTCAGAGTTTGGACAAAAACTATGCCTTTTTTTTTAGTCTGAACAAAAACTATACCCTTTTGGGATCTCAGACAAACACTATGCCCTTTTATTGCGTCCAGACGAGTACTATGCCTTTTTGTGTAGTCTGGACAAAAACTATGCCCTTTTTTCTAGTCAAGGAGAAGATTATTCCAGTTTCTCCAAATCTGGACTAAGTTGTTGACCTTTTCTGGACCCCGGATGAAGTCAAATTCATTTAAGCTCACCTTATATTTGTGTTTGTGACTAGACATGTAGTCAAATATATTTATATAGTTGTTGTTGCCTACAATTTTTATAATATTTACTTCACGGAATCTCTTTAAAAAACTTATTCTGTTATTTTCTTGAACACTGTTTTAAACTCCAAATATTCAAGCCACTAGACCTGATAAAAGTAATGAATACATGTTGATTTTTTTTACAAAGGCATCCGAAGATACTTAAATACAAGTATCGCGAAGCTTTCATATTAAATCTTAAATCGCTTTCAGGAGCTCCGTTCTCGTTAGCTTTTTCCAGCGTACTAGTGGCTGTTAGCCAGAAAAATCATGAATTAGCAAAACTGGAGGGGTTTTTTTTTATTTTAAGGGACATACAACACAAGAGGGGTCAGTAAACAGTACTTGAAAGTTTTGAAACTCAGTTTTTGTCCAGACATGAGCATAGTTTTAGCCCAGACCCTGAAAAAGTGGCATAGTTTTTGTCCAGACTAGAAAAAAAAACATAGTCCTCGTCTGGACGCGAGAAAGGGCATAGTCTCCTCCTGGACTCGAAAAAAAGGTCAGAGTCTTCGTCGGGGACCAAAAAAAAGGCGATAGTTTTTGTTCAGACTATTAAAAAAGGCATAGTTTCCGTCTGAACTCAAAAAAAGGACATAATCTTCGTCTGGGCTTAGAAGAAAAAGCATAGTCTTTGTCAGGGACCGATAAAAAGACACAGTCTTTATCTGGACTAAAAAAAAGTCATAATCTTCGCCCGATACGTCGAAAAGGCATAGTTTTTATGTGGGGCCAATCTGGGTATAGTTAATGTCTCACGCGTCCAAATGAGGTATACTAAAACATTAACAGATAATAATAATATCGAAAAGCTTGAGATTCAATGTGGTTCTGATTAAGAAAAATTAAAAACTAGAACTATCACAGTTGGTGCGCAAATTGAACGAATTTTGATACTGAATAAGTACTTTATCATATATAAATAAAGGGACAAGACATTGAATTAGTTTTTGTGGTTATTATTAGAATAGATTTAAAAATACTAACGATAAGACACATTTTAAATTTTTTAATCCACATATTGATTATTGTATGTTGTCAACAAGAATTCTAAAAAATTTGTTTTTTCCAAGAAAGTTATTGAAAAAATACTTATTCAAATTTTCAAATAAACGCAAATGTCTACTTCATTCAAAATCCAAAAGAATTTCTTCTTTTACAGTTAAAGTATAATCATGTTTCATTAAAAAAAAAAATAAAAATAGTTTTCAAGACGTATCAAAGTTCAGTGTTAATAAAAAAAAATGTTTTTAATTGTACTGTCATCACCGTAATTTATGAAAAATAATTACAATAACGGTGAAATTAAGAGAACAAAAATGTTGCTGATTACAGATTGTGTACGTGATCTGTTAAGTAAGAAGCCATGTATCTTCTTGACTTTACCAAAGAAGATAATATACTCGGAATACAATTAATATTCATGTATGGTACAGGTATCACGTACTTTATATTATTTATGTAACTTTAACTTTATAAAAAACATAATTTTTGTTCTCGTTAATTAACTAAATAAGTATGAACNTGACTGCTCAATCGTCACAGGATAACTAAAGCTATACGCAAATTTTCATTAGCTTATAAAAAAGCACTACTTTCTTTGTACTACACACAGTAATCGTTTTTTACATTAAAATTATTATCAATTTTAGAGTCATTATTATTATAAGCAGTATTAGTTCTAACAATTGTACCGTGTCTAGAGGATATATCAGTTTAATTCTACAGTAAGAAATAAGACTACTAAAAAAAACTATAAAAATAGTTCATTCAATGTTTCTCAAAATTCTCTAAAGCTCTTAGTAATAGTATAAAAACCTTTGGAGAAGTCTTTATGTGCAGTTATTCGTATATTTCTCAAGGAATTCCTTCACCCCCAAAAATCTGCTTTTCAGGACATCACTGGGTGTTTCTGCAATTAACATCCCTTACGCGTTCCATACATGCTGCACTATGAGTTAATATTAAAAAACTAGTGTGTGTTTTTAACATCATGGTGTCATGTAACACAACAACAAACTAGAATTTTATCAGCAGTTGTTATAAAATGACCAGAACTTTTGGTGTCTAATGACAACCCTGCGATATCTTGCGAATCTCTTGAGCAGAGTTGCAAAAACTTTTTTTATTCAGTTCAACGTTCTGTTATTCTTAAAAAAATTTCTTAAATTATTTCATTATGTACATAAAAAGGTAAACAAATTTTTTTTCTTTCATACACAAACATACAGATACAGTATTTTACAAGAATTTGAAGAGTATTCTTGTAGCTTAGAAGTTTGCGATTACTTCAAGATTACAGTATTACAACATATTATTTTAAGTATACTAAAGAATAATTTAAATATTGCTTATAACAACTCTTTTCGGTTACTTTTTAAGCAGTAGAACGATCTTTTAAATATCCTTTTAAAGTGAGCATTTAACTGTGAAATAAGAATACTTTCTTTAAAAAAATTTGCTCGTTGAGTTATGTTAAGAATTTTGAAATAGTTATTATAGTTATTTTAGATACAAAATTTAATATAAGTTCATGAAAGGGATAATAGGGGTGATCTTATTGATTTTTATGTTGATAGTAGTTGGGCCAAAAATGTAGTTCATAGGATATTAACAATAGGATATATTGTAAGATTATACGGTAATGTCATTTTTTTTAAACTGAAAAAAAGAAACAGTGTTACTAAATTGTAAACTAAAAATTAGTATACTGCACAACATGGAAGTATCAGTGAACTCAAGGTAACTGAGAACATTTTAGATGATTTAAAAATTTGAGTTAAAGAGCCTCTTGAAATTTATGAATGCAATTGTGCTGCTATAAGTTTTATGAAACAGGATGGTTTTAGAAAGAATTCTAAATATATCAAGACAGATGATGGTTCTTATAATGAGATTTATGTAAAAGGTTAAAAGGAAATCGTTGAAGTTGGCGAAAATAAGAATATCACAAATTTTCTGAAACAGCCAATAAAACGCATTAAATTTTAAAAATTGAGTGAAAAGTTAAATGTGACGTAAACTAAAGAAAAATCTCTTCTAGCATAGTAATAGGATATTTTGTAGTCTTAAGTATCTTTATTTATGTTAATAAAAGTTTTTTCTTATGTGTCAATTAGTGTAACATTTTCGATCCACTACCTCGTATTTAATATACTTATCATTGACAGGGGACTGTGGTGAAATTTCAATCCTTTGACACAAAATAGATTAAATTGTTCGCTAATTAAAATGGCGCTAACTATCTTCATTAATACAAGTAAGCTACATAATCATTGAAAACACAATTTCCTCATTCAAATAAAATTGTGTAAGTTGCAAAAATAAAGAAACAAAGTGTACGTATTCACTTAAACCTACACCGTCATAGGTGATTGCCAGTCCTTATATTACTTACAATTTGTTTGAAAATGTAAATATAAGTGACTTTTTTTATAAAGCTAATAATTTTATTACTGGGTTTTTATATTGTTTAATCTATTATTAGGTTTACGAGAAGATAAAAAATTTAGTTACATAAAATAAACTAAGTCTTAGCGTATAAGAATTTCATCTTACCCAAAGAGATATGAATAAATTTACTTAAAATGAAAAAGAAGTACTAAAAGAAAAATGTGTAAAGCGATAATCAAAAATAATGGCTGCATATACTGCAGGGATTAGGAATTAAGACATGATTCAACACTTAATTTAGGTTTAGATAAAAGCTACTTTAAGATGTTTTCCTTCATAGAATTGGCAACCCGAGCAAGTTTGCTCTTTCACACTGGGCAAAAACCCTGCCCTCCAACATATAATTACTAATATTAATTGTGTGTTGGTATTAAATCTTAGAGTTTTCCTGACACAGATACAATTCTTTGGCCGTCCTTTAACCACTGCAAACTAATCAGTGTTACTCTTAAAAAAAGGGAGTTTGAACTATCCTATTTAAATCTTATATTACATGAACATTTGTAGGCAGGGCTCGGCGTCTCACAGAGTGAAGATAAATTTGATTAGTATACTTACTGAAAAGGCGCAGTTTCTTGGCTCAGGATGGATATCGAATTTGTGACGTAAGGGAGTGAGCTTTGTTAGTGAGCAGGCACCTGGTCAATCAAGTGTTGGTATCGATCCATGGGTGGGGCAATTATCCAGGAGACGATATATAGTAGTTTTTTTTTAATGCGTCACCACGAAAACCTATTGGCTCAATAGCCAAGATCATGTACGGACTATCTATGTATAGAAAAGTATTTTTGAAATTATTGAAAAATTATGTTACTTATATCATACCAATCATACCATGGGCAAGGACGAAGTATGGATGTATCTCAGGTCGAACCAGAGTCACACTACGCCAGTTAAGCTGTCACTTTTTGCAACAATGGTGCAAGTATAATAATAGATCGAATGTACTCATCATTGTGAACCCTTTTTGTGAAGACAAATTAACATCTTAGAACTATCTACTTATCGCTGATGAGATTGGTGTATTCTGCGAAGCATTGAATCAAAACTCATTAGCATCTCTGGAGAAGTCCCGTATTTTAGGGACCACTTATCACTCGTAAGGCTAAGGACTTTTGACAAATACATAGAAATGCATGAACTATATATTTTACATACAGTCCTAACTATTTTTTACATTTACGCAGGCCTGAAGACCTGTGGAGAAAGGAAAAAACACTGGCATCCCGTCAAAGGAAAATTCCATGAAAAAATGGCAAATTTTTCGTACGAACCTTTTCCAATTACAACAGGTGTTAAACAAGTCAACATTAACGGAAAACAAAAACCACACTTTTTAGAAACGTGATTAATTAGTATCAAGAGTGCTCCCCTTTAAGATAACACCACTTCTCTGCCGTATAGTATTTTAAACTTTTAGTAAATAGAGGTCACTAGACCTGACGGTACCAATAAATATTTTGACTGTAATTGTCATAATTAATATAAGAATAATTATGACTTTTATTTCTACCTATTAAATGGTATCCATAGCGTAATTATGACTTTTTTATACTCTTGATGCAAAATTAGGTCAATATTATTCTTATGACAACCATTATTGTAGCTGTTACTTTTATCATAACTTTTACTATTTTTATTATCTTCTTCTAAATAACAATTCTAACATAAAAGCTGACGTTTTCCAAAATAAGAAATAAATAATCCTTCTAGTAAAAATTTTGTGTTTTTATCATTCCGTTCAAAACGCCTCTTAAATTGATACTGTTTCCTTGACTTTCTTTATATATTACGACCTTAGACTCTTATAAGATAAGATATTCATTCTATCAAATTTATTTTATAATGTTCTGCAGAAATCCACGTCACTCTTTTAGATACAATAAATTAATCATCAGAAATGTGCTTTACAGAATTCCTTACATTTCTTTTAATGATTTAAATAAATTTTCCTCATCGAGTCTGTAAAGCTGTTGTTAATTTTATTCGATTGCAGTGTAAAGTTAATGGCACAAAATATTACAACAATTTTTTGTCCTCCTAATATATCAGTCAAATTTAAGGTGCCTACCACGTCGTTTCCTGAACTTATGTATTTAATGCTTTTAACAATACTTGTTCAATTTTTTTAAGTTATCAAAACTATGTCACTGCTAAGCTAATATAACTTATAACTTTTCTTATATTTGTTTTAAAACTTCGTAATTCTCTTTAAACTTAAGACTTTACATTCCTTATTAAAGTTATTCATCATTTCTTAATCAATCAGTTTAAAAAAATTTGTAGTGTTTAATTAAGTTTGATGAAAGTAAAAAGTTGTAGTTTCTATTTTACTTGCAATGCATTATTTCAAAAATTACTGTATTTTGTCTCTGACAATCAGGAGAAAAGCTAGCAAATTCAAGAAAAGCCTAATAGTTAGTTGTAATAAAAATAGTTTTAGGATACATTTAAGCATGCCCACAAATTAATAATATATTATTTTATTTGAGAAAACAGTAAGGATTAAGAATATTTGTCTGAACTCGAAAAACAAAAAAATGCTATAATTCTGACTTCAGTAGATTTTTTTGTTTTTGTATTTCTTAAAACATTAGGTGCACAACTAGTTTGTGATTATATAAGAAAGGAGACCATACAATGTGGCCCAAGAAAACTATTTATCAAGCCTTTATAAGTATTCATAACATTACACAGGTCTTGTGCAAAATGGATAATTTTTTTATTTTTTCAAAAATGATATAAACTATTATCAAAATGCTCTAGAGTTTGTCGTATGAGAAATAAATATATTGTTACCATGTTGTATATTCTTCCCTTTTCTAAAGGTGAATAGAATAGTATTTGAGTTATACTCAGCTATACAAAAAAAAAGTATTTTTAATCTTGCAGCACTATATTAATGCTGACACTTATGTAATTTGTCATTATTAGCAAAAAAATATATTATTTGCTACATTTTACTCATGTTAATTTAATTTTTTTAGCTTCCAACACTTTTAAAAAAAGAAGTTGAAACGAAGCCTCTGAATGTTACTGGACAAATAAAGATAAATTCTTCTGACCTTATAAGCATCAACGATGAATTTAATGCATTGGATAAATTGATCGATCTATACTTCAATACACAATCACATGACTCGTTACATAATAAAACTAACGTAGCAGCGACGGTTAAAGTAAATGATGAATTTGTACCTTTAGTCACGTTAAGTAATAAATCTTAATTTTACTTTTTCTATATTGAATCAAATACATAAAATTCTCTTTATAGGCTCAGCCCCTGCTGTTATGTGAATCATTTAATAATATTTGCATGTACTACTTAAAAAAAAAGTTGCATTTGAAATAAAAATAATAAATGTTCCTTTGTTTTAATTTTACTTTTATTCTGTATCCTATACGAGCTTAATGCCTTTGATGTATTATAATTTATTTGGCAGATATGAAAATTGCTTAGAATATTTTTTTTTTCATAAGGATAACAAACTCTAGCAACAATATAAAAGAAACTAAATTACTTATTTAAATCCGTCTCAAGATACTTGTCTGCATAAGTGTATAAATTATCTGCTATAGTTATATGTTTTTCCCTTGTATATCTCATGATAAAGTAGACAATATGTATGTTATAAATGGTCTTAGAAGCTTACAAAGAACATTAAATTATTATAAATCATCGAAGATATTTTGTGTTGCATAGCTAGTGGATAACTGTAACATGCTTAGAATGTGCAAATAAAATAATACTGTAGTAATAAGATTAAAAAGGTAAAGGCTTATGCTTAAAAAGAGATTAGTCTATTTTAATAAGTCTTAAGTAGGTAAGCCATGGGGGTTCTGGCACCCTCTCAAGATCGTCCCTAGGGTGGTGGTGGGGAGAAAGGCTGGAAGAGAGGCAGTAAAGGATAGGGGATGGCGAAGAGAGGAGAGGTTTGAGCTATAGCTCGACTGGGTCGCGGGGAAAGGTGGTAGGTGGGGCGAGATTGGGCCACTTGGTGGTGGGAAAGATTCAGCAAACGGGTGGTGAGAAACACTTGGGCTGTAACATTGGGCCTTGTAAGCCAAATGCTAGTAGATCTGACGTCAGATGGTACGGAAGAGACAGTGGATGGTAAGGATTACTCAGGTGGTAACGTAGGGTCTTATGATCTGGATGCTACTAGCTGTGACGATATATAGTACCAAGGACTGCCTTCATTTTTGGCTGTGAATCGACTTCTGGCATCAGGATGGTTTAAGAGGCGTAGACTACTAAGAAGCTCAGCGTATAGCAAGAGGAAGATACTCTCGCCTCAACGAGTATTTCTTATTAGCGGATGTTTTTAAAAACGAACGCCCTTTTAACTGACCAACGCTGGCTCGCTTGACGCAGTACCGATGGAGCTATTGTGTCTTATCCACACAGATGCGTTAGCCGTGACCGATGGCTTTTTGCTTGTTATTTAGACGAATAACAAATCACCGCAATATTTTTTATTTTTGAGATTTGGCATATCAAGTGATACGAGATGTCAGAGGAAACATGTGTACCATTTTATTAGTAAAAGTAAATCGCGTATCACTTTTTATTCATCAACGCTTGCTCACTCGTTTTTGACACTATATCTTGCCAACGAATGTAGCTATCATTTCTAATGTACATGCATGCATTAGCTGTGACCGATAATAAACCACTACTTACTTAGTCGTATAGTGAACTAGCGTGATTTTTTTTTTTTTTTTTTTTGAGAGCAGGCGCATTGAGTGACGCAGTCTTTTCTTTTCAAGATCGGGCGTATCAAGTTGTTAAAAAAAAAAACGTTGACTCTTTAATCGGGAAAAGCGGATGCTCTTTGAACTGACTAATGCTGGCTTACTCCATGCAGTACCTTGCCAACTAATGAAACTATCATTTCTTATCTACACGGATGTATTAGCTGTAGTCAATGACTTTTTGCTTTTTATGTAGGCCTTTAATGAACCAGAGTTATATTTTTTTCTTTTTAAGAGCAGGCGTATCGAGTGATTCGAGCTGTCAAAGAAAACATGTATACTATTTTATCACGAAGAATAAAGTACGTATTCCTTAAAATTTCCTTAACGCTTGCTCACTAAGTTTTTTGACGCAGTACCTTGCCAATGAATAAAGCTATCATTTATTATCTCCATGCATGCATTAGCTATGACCGATGATTTGCTGCTTTTTACTTAGGCGTAAAGTGCACTAGCGTAATATTTTTTCTTCTAGACAGTAGGCGCGTTGAGTGATGCAATCTTTTCTAGTCAAGAGCAGCCGTATCAAGTTGTTAGAGAGAACAAGTTTACTTTTTCATTTGAAAAAGGGGATTCTCTTTTGAATGACCAAGGCTGGCTCACTCAATGCAGTATCCTACCAAGAAATACAGCCAGCTTAGGAATTTCAGTTTAAGTTTATTAGGAGAGTACACTAATGGTTTAAATAATGATAAAAATTTTAATTTAATACATATATTTGTCGTAGCTTCAAAAAATAAAAACAATTTTTGATAGTGCTAGCAAGGACTAATTATTAATTTTTTTTTCTTAATATATCATATGCATCTTTCTTTTGGTAAGAGCAAAAATTTTTGTAACAATAATTTCCGTTGACTTTCAGTTAAGATGCCCCAACGTGCTTTTCTGTTAGAGGTTTTTGGCTATTTTTATTCTCCTCCTCTTCCTTATTGAGGCTCTCGGATTTTGGTTTGCTAAAGTGCGGACCCATATTTTTTTTATGCTGACTGCTCAATCGTCACAGGATAACTAAAGCTATACGCAAATTTTCATTAGCTTATAAAAAAGCACTACTTTCTTTGTACTACACACAGTAATCGTTTTTTACATTAAAATTATTATCAATTTTAGAGTCATTATTATTATAAGCAGTATTAGTTCTATCAATGATATTCTAACTGAGAGGCATTTTAAAAATTTTCTTCTTATAACTATAAAGTGTGTCCATAAAACATTCCATGTTTGGTTCAATGTCTCTTTCTACCAAAAAACACAGAAAAAATTTAATCTGATGAGCTTTGCTGAGTGCACAAAGTTTTTTTCTACGTAGACTTTTATGTGCCTCATGAGTACGACACATTAACGCTTTTTGTTGAATATCCCATACTAAGAATGTGACGTAATGGCATTATATATTATTAAATATGATTCACAGCACACTCTATGGTAGATTCCAAATATGCAGCTGTATTATCTTTATCAATGTAAATTCAATTAGCATCTTTTGCTGCAGCGTTCAAGTGCTGCTGTAATTTTCTAATAGAACAATCACCCTTGAACCAACGAAGTCCATTCGGTGAGTGAGCACTTATTCTTATCGATATTCCTACAATTCTTATGGAGAGTGCAATTTTACCATTAGTAGATCCCAGATTTGATACATTGTTAAGGTCAAGACGTTACCAACAATTCCCTTTTAAGTGTGCTAGAGAAAACGTGATCGTAGACATTTTACTGTGAGATAATCATTATAGATTTTTTCAATTGTTGGATATTCCAGTGGAACAATTCAATCGTGTATATCTAGAACTTATGACTGACATGAATACACGAAAAACTTATAACTTTTACTTTGAAGCTAAAAGTAATGCAAATCCATTACACGTGATTTTATACTTAAAAAAAAACACTTACACTCTTCTGCACGTCAGTGAATTTTAAAAGTATAGCGTGAAGGACAAAAAAAGATTTATCTTCTAAAATAGGATGTTGTTGACTCCTTCTTATTCTATTAAAATAAATGTAATTTCTTAATTATTTTAATTTTTTTTTTTTACAGCAGTGGTATCAGCAGCAATCTCAGAAATAGTATTTCATACGTCATAATTTTAATTTGTTTCTTATAAACATTGTGTATAAAAGAGTGTTCAGATAAGTGTGTGTTCTAAAAAATATATGTATTAAGTATTGTTTGCGCGCTCACTTGTATGTTTGTTTCTAAAATGTGTGTAAAAGTAGCGAACGAGTGAACAAGCATTAAATGATGAAAAGAGATACAAGATTTAGTTTTGGTTATAGAATAGTGTAGATGTTTTCTATAGCAACTTGCATCCCTCGATGCGTCTGCTCTCAAAAGTAACAAATATTGCGCTAATTTATTATTCGCCTTTGAATACAGCAAAGCAAGTCGAACCACAGGTATCGCTTTTCGCATTTCAGCTGTAGCTCTCGTTCAACTGATTTCAGCAATCGCACTGCCAACAAGCCAGCATGCAGTTCTAAGCAAGGTATGGATGGAGGTATGGTTGAAGTAACCCTAGATTTTCTCATCACAAAAGATACATGTGCTGTAGAGTTAGGCTGGGGTTAAATGTAGCAAAAACAGCCAACAAAAAGTCACAGCGTTAGAGATAAAAATTCCTCTACCATCCGTTCTGTTTGCTACCACATTGCATTTTTACACTGTAGAAAGAAAGCAATGTGCACATGGAGTGGAATCGGAAGACCATGTCATACAGCATTCTGTGACAGTGTATTTATCACCCTGGGACACGTAAAGCGTCCTGGCCAGGGTGGTCCTGAACAACTTTCAAAGACACGGAAATTTGTCCCCGATTCAGCACTAGAACTCACGCAACTAGCATGGCATCTGAAACGCGAAAATACTGCCGCTCTACGACACTCGCGGCTCGGTCACCTCAGCTCGGATTCCGGAGACTCTCACCTAGAGGAAGTCCCGCCAGGGTTAGCACGTCGGGAAGCGAGCTACTCTCCTAGGGAGAAGCGAGCCCCACGCCCTAAAAGAAAACGCATTCCGGCACTGGCTTACAAAATAAGGACACGAAATGCGGGTTTCTCGAGTTATCCACTATACTTTATTTTGTTATTGACACTTACGTGGGCGTCTATGCCCACAAAATCTCGTCACGATCGGTCGCTATGTTGCAGCACGAATTCCGCAATCACACTCTCTTTCACCCATGCTGCTCGACGATCCCTGTCCCAAGGGCCGGCTCTCGTGGCTCGCCCTAGCTACACACGGCCGATACACGCACACACACACTTGATTTCACGCACTACTCCTCGCAACGTCACTACGCTACTGTACCTCGGGGTTCACCATCGCACTCTTCTTCCACGGCTACTTGGCTGGTGACCTTGACTTCACCGGCACGGATGACGGAGGGGGGGGGGGGGTGATTGTTCCTGGGTCGTTGGCGTACGGTCGGATCCAGGTGGCTGCTCGTGGTCGCTGGCTCTCCGTCTTTTTCTTGATCCTCTCTCGATTTTCTCTTTATTCCTACCAGAAACGCGAAAACTCGAAAAGTTTTGGTTCGCTAAAAGGCTACTGCAAGAGTGATGCGTTAGGCCCACCAATTAGTGCAGCCTCGCGCATTCCCGCACTATATCTACATACATACTTTTGAATCTTACCGCCACGACATCATTCACACATACTCGAACGCGACGAAATTTATAGTACATACGCTTAATACGGATACACAGGTATACATACAATCTTCATCGATGAAGCAATACTGGATTAGCAAAATGGCGCAGTCATTACAAATATTTTATAATACGCCATTACACAGGTAGACCCTTATATACAAGAACTACACATGCTTGGGCTTTTCTTCGGCACTATGTCTTCTTTTCTTTTCTTGGCGCTACTCCTTGTATCCGATTACTCTCATGTAGAACATGAAACACACAGACCCAGACCTTTATTAGCTTTTATATAAATAAAAATAGATTCTACCTTAAAGACGCATTTTGGCGCTTAATACTTTAGGGTCAGAGAGAAACGACTCCGTCATAATTTAAAAAGGGTATAGCTTTCAAAAATCACCATCATAGAAATAAGCATCATGAGACATCTAAGAGTGTCTCTATTTATCAAAGAAAACAGATTTCTCATTCTTTCGTTCACTTCTGTCGTTACTCTCCACGTGCACGATGCACTCTTTTTACGGCAGAAAAATGCAATGGCGTAATAAGTAAATCAGGTAGAAGAGAAACTTCTTCCTCTGGCTGTGACGTTCTGATGACCATTTCCGCCACATGTTACCGCAGGCTTAGCGATGTAAAATCATAGGTACACTGCAACCACATACACTTTGAAATTAGCGTTGCAGTGTCCATGGACAAGCTGGAAAAAGACAGCGGGCTACCCACATGCTGTTTACGTCACGCAAACTTTATAGCCACGCTAACCATTTAATACGCTCCTTCTTAAGCAAAGGCTCGTCCCATACAACACTGGCTTGCCACACGTCCTGCATGATAAGTCTCGTTTCGAGCATAAAAGGGCAAAGAAATCCTACAGAATCGAATGCAGACATCATAAATTTTAAAAATTTATGCTTTGTTTGCGTGCAAGTTTTATTAATAAGTTCTGTAGTTAAACATTAAAGTATCACGTTGAGCCCAAGGGTAAGTTTTTTTGTGTCTCAATATAAATTCCAACACTCGTTCTCACTCTCTGTCACAGAGATGTAAACTCCCTTTCACGCTTGGTTCATTCGTGATAACCTTCTCAACACTACACACATCATTAATGACCCAAAATTACAGTATAAAATAAGTCCCTCAGTTTATTACCACGATACCCCTAATCAAATTTTTCTTCTTCTGTACCTTGGGCCTGCTTGCCAAGAAGTCATCCACATACATATTCTGCACAATACTTCTTACTGCATCGTGTTTGAGTACGGCAAACGTGACTAATCTCTGACAAAACGCACTACATAGCGAAGAATCAGCACTGACAAGTGACTTTGTACGTTGACAGATGCCTCCTTTGACTCCCGCCTTGCCACAGAAATTGTTGCCCTCCACAATCTTTTTCACGGACGCATACAAGTATATACATGTCCTCTATATCTACCATATAGGCCACTGCAAACTGACGGAAGCAAATTAAGACTACTGGAGGAAACAGCATTAAGTCTGCACTAATGCCTGATTGATTAGTTGCCGCATCAAACATTAACCTAAGTTTTTCTGCTGTATTGATATTCCATATGCCAAAGCGTGGCATGTACCATATTTTATTTCGTGGTACGTCGTCTATATTTACGGCGTAGCCGTTTCTAATAAGTCAGTTAATCTTCCTATAATATAAGATAACGTAATTTGCATCTCGAGCTAATTTTTTTTTCAAGCGTCGTTAATCGTTTTAATGCCGTCCGTTGGACAAATACCACCAGAGGTTTGTGGCTCTTCCACAGAAGACCAGTTTTTTAACTATACTGCGGTACTTACTAGTGTCTTTTAAAATTTTTAAAACACGTTGGTGTTGCAAATCAGGCTGAACTACTTTGCAAACCCCAAGACTTTTGATTTAAAAATAATTACGTAAGATTTTGTGTAGCGCACTAGTTTCGCAGCCACGGAAGTTTTCTTCTTCGTCAACTAGCAATTAAGTACGATACGTGCGTATAGTATGTGCCCTCGTTGTGTTCATTCTACGAGTGCTTCCGTGCATGGTACAGATGAACTTGGTTAGTGTTATGGCTACATCAGTACCTTAGACTTCCTCTAACTTCTTTTAAAATGAGCAACCTCCAATCGTCTTGACCGATCAAAATCTCGGCCCTCATCACTAAACCGTAGAACTAAAACATTGTGACTCTTTACTATGTGTCCAACTAATTCTCAAGATAATGTTTGGGACAGAGATGCAAGGTCCACTACCACGATGGCGTTCTCAATAAAATGTTTATTTTTGTTACCGAACAGCTTAGAACAAACCTTATCACAGAATGTGTCTGTTTATGCTTCTAAACAAGTTCCTACAATGCTCATTGAGAGGCATTGTTTGCTGAATCCTAACCTCGTAGTTAAATTTGCAATAGTTAAAGTTACAGTGTAAGCATCATACAGTAAGGTATGTGTATGAATACAGCATTCTGGGCCAGAGACAACTTCTGGCACTATTTTTAGTATTGCAACGCTCATCAACATTTAGTCAGATGCTGCCACTGTGCATGATCGTCGAGTGCACGCATACGTTGCAAGACTCTCGATCAACTTACCACACTGTTTCTTGCTCACTTCATTGACGTTTTGCACGATGTGTTGACGGGGCTTGGCACAACGTATGCACCTAGTGCTTCTCAGATCTTTTGAAGATGATCCAGCTTGAGTCACTTGAAGCCCAAGTAAAACTGTCTTGCGTAAGACCAACGCCCCTCTAACGGCTTACGCATCAAGAAGCTGCATGTTGTTGGAGTATGGTTGTGACGATGGCATGTAAAGCACGAAATTTTCTTGAAAATACTAGATAATTTTTGATAAAAAACAAACAAGTCTCGAGCTGCAATATTTTCAAGAGATCTGCAAAGCATCAAGGTGCACACATTGCGCCAAATTTCGTTATTACATAACGTAAAGCTTCAACAAAAAGATCCAACGATACCATACCATACGAAAGACGCGCGGAAGTCTTGCAACGTATGCGCGCACTCAACGGTTATGCACCGTCGTAGCATCTGACTAAATGATGATGAGCGATGCATTACTAAAAATAGTGCCAGTGGTTGTCTCTGGCCCAGAATACTGTATCCATACACGTGCCCTGCTAAAGGATACTTTCACTGTGACTTTGATTACTGCAAACTTAACTACAAGGTTAAAATTAATCAAATAACGCCTTCCAATGAGCGCTGTACAAATTTGCTCAAAAGTAGAAATGGATATATTCTGTGATAAGGTTTGTTCTGAACTGTTCAGTGACAAAAAAAATGTATACGCAGAACTTAAATAAAAACAATTCAAACGGAATGCAATTATAAATAATTAAAAACATAAATGAAAAAAAAGGTATAGAATAAAAAAAAAAAATTTCATAAAAGGAAGATAAAATGAATAAATAAGAAATAATAAAAAAAATTAAGTAGAAAATAATATGAAAAATAATTGAAAACTTAAATCAAAAAAAGGTTATACAATTAGAAAAGACACTAAGAAATAAAATAAAATGAAATAAATTTGAAAAGACAATAAAATAAGAATACAAAAAATAAAATTTTTTAAAATAAACAGGAGCAAATGCTTAAAAACAAAATGAAAGAAAAAAAAATGAAACAAAATATAAAAAAAATTTAATAAAATCAAAGGAAAAATAAAAAAGTACAATGAAATTAAAAAAAAAATTAAGTAAGGAAAGGAATGAAAAAGTGAATATTAAAGAGAATAACAAATTTGAAAAAAAAATTAATAAATAAAATTAGAAATTGAGCAGAAAAATAAACATTAAGACAAAAAAAAAATAAGGAAAATCAAAAAGAAAGAATCAACTAAATAGAAACAGACCATGGGTCTATGAATGGGTAATGGGACCCACGATAAGAACAAAGTTTTTTCAACACTAGATGAGTATAAAGACATACAAATTCTCAGATAAAAAGGGGGTCGCGAGACCCATAGGAAGAACGAAGCTCTATAAAAATAAGAACTGCATTAAAGTAGTTCACTGAAACAAGAACTTCAAAGATAAATTAAAAAAAAAATAAGAAAATTAAGTTTAGTACTCACGATAGTTAAACTTCGCGAATACGTCATGCATAAATACATTACTCACAAAATTCAACTATGGTGTGTCTTTGTACTCACCTCATTTTTGAAAGAACTTCGTTCTCACTGTGGGTCCCATGACCCATTGAAACCCATTGGTTCATTTCTCTTAATTTTTTTTTTTTTTAATATCCNAGCAGCCTAAATTAATGACAACAGTAAATAATAAGCATAAAAACGTACTTTATCACGAAGCCCTAAAGCAAGCCGTAAATCATGGATTATGACTGACAAAAATTTATCGAGCCTTATAATTCTGACAAAGTACATGGCTTGAAGAATATATTGATTTTAATAGCCATGAGAGAAAAAAGGTTCAAAATAAGCTTAAAAAAATGCTTTTTAATTTGTTAAATAATGCTTTTTCTGTAAAAACGATGGAAAACAAGAGAAAAAGTAACGATGTCAAACTTTTTCATTATTGGGATGGACGGTATAGTGCGGCAGCATACATTGTAAAGCCAAACTCTCACAGCTGTGACATTTTTGATGAAAAGTAAGTAGCCATAAAGTTTCAACGTACAGAAGTAATGATGAAAATGACGATACAGATTGGGCTTTATGTCTTAAAATTATCTATGACACTTGTGTGTCGCTTTTACTACGATTACATGTTTACCAAACTAAAAAATGATTGTAAGCTCTCATTCACTAATACAGACAGTCTGATGTATAAGATAACGAGCCATGATATTTTGAAAATGATGAAATCTGATACTATCGAATTTGAAACATTCGATCATCCCAGAAATAATAATAAGTTTATGATGCTGTAAAATAATAAGAAAATCGTTTAGCAATATTATACTAGATATTGTTAGGCTCAGACAAGTAAGATATATAGTATAATTGTTGAAAACAAGAATGTCACTAAAAAGCGATGGGTATTAGAAGTAATATCGTAAAAGCAACTATCGATTTCAGCGACTACACTGAAGTAGAGGGAGAGATTTCTCAAGTAATGGAAGAAAACCTTTATCTTGAGTCGCATCAACCATCAGAGCTTAGTCAGAAGTGTTGTTAGAAGCTAGAAGTATTGATTACTTCATTATTAGTGCAGGCAGCTCAGGTCAGCAACAAGTTCTCTAGAGAACAGGCTTAGAGTTAGAAAATTTCTATAGAAATAAGCAGATTTGTATGAGACAGCAAAGTTTAGATATATAGATTTGTTATGTGTATTCTTGTACACATATTTTTTTTTTACTATTTTAAAACTCAAGTAATTTTTTTATGTCTTCGCGTCATTTAATTTAATCTACATTAACATATTTATGGTAGTTCAATTTTTTTTTTTTTTAATTCATTATTTAGAATAAAAAATTTTTTTTAGGAGGAACAGACTTCTAGTAAGTAACTTTCGTTTTATGGAAATCTGTCGTTTTTAAAATTCTAGCCCCCCACCCACATGACATAAACTTTGTTCTACATGACACTTTATTGAGAATGCCATCGTGGTAGTGGACCTTACGTCTCTGTCTCAAATATTATCTTGAGAATTAGTTGGACACATAGTAAAACATCGTATCGTTTGAATTTAACCGTATGTCAATGAGAGCCGAGATTTTGAACGGAAAAGACACTTTGAGGTTGCTTATTTCGAGACAAGTTGGAGGAAGTCGAAGGTACTGATGTAGCCGTAGCACTTACAAAGTTTAGCTGTACCATGCATGGAGCCATGCGTAGCATTAACACTAGAAGGGCATGTACTATGCACCTGTGTCGTACATAAGAGCAAGTTGACGTACTGCTGTCTTACGAAAAAAAGGTATAAGTGACATAAGAAACAATTTGACAAAATCAAGAAAAACTAAGTGTCTTAACAAATTAATGATAATTTGAGTATTGGGCCACAGACAAACTGTTTTTTATATAAATATAATATAATTATTCTGTTTTTCATAAAAAAAAAAAAAAAAAAAAACAATTTTCCGATGGGAACTAGTAAGATCTGTACTTTCCTTTCTAACTCAGCCTAATTCTCTCGTTAAAAAGGGTAAGTGCAAAAATATATCTTATTCTATCAGGCTTCACAACGTAAGAAAGGGTTAGTGCACTTACGATGTCTGCCAGGCGCGATTTCCACATTTTGTGTTACTTAAACTTCTTTTGATCGCTGACGAAAATTATTAGCAACTTTTTAAACTTCCGTTGAATTATTACTAAATCACATTATAAGATATTAACCTTGTTGATATGCTATTAGACGCAGAATTATTTGACAAATCGACTGGGATAAATAACTCATTTTCGACAAAAATTTCACTCATACCTCTTTTTTGTTGGACGGCAGCGTAGAAGGTAACAGCCATTGCTGTAAGACTAGCGCACTTGACAAGATCATGCGCGATTAATTTTAAATTAAAAGCCTCGAGGTTTGCAAAGAAATTAAGTCTAATTTGCAACTCTACCGTGCTTTGAAAATTATAAAAGATACTAGTAAGAACCGTGGTACAGTTTAAGAAACTGGTCTTCTGTAAAAGAGCCACAAACCTCTGCAGGTATCTGTCGAACAGACGGCATGAAAACGATTAATGATGCTTGAAGACGAATTCGGTTGAGATGCAAGTTATGTAATCTTGTATAATAGCAAGATTAACCGACTTATTAGGAACAGCTATGCCGTGAACACTGACGACGGGCCGCGAAATAGAATATGGTACCTGCCACACTTTGACATGTGCAACGTCTATACGCCGGAAAAGCTTAGGTTAGTTATCAATTTAGTGACAAAGTCATTCGACATTTGTCTAAATGACTAATTAAATTTGGGTCCAGACTCATTGAAGTTTCTTCCAGTAGTCTTGATTCGCTTCTGTCAATTAGCAGTGGCCTATAAAGTAGAAATAAAGGACATTTATATGCGTGTCTGCGTCCGTGAAAAAGATCGTTAAGTGTAAAAATTTCTGTGGCAAGGCATAAGTCAAAAGAAGCATCTGTCTACGTACGAAGTGACTAGTCAGTGCTAATTCTTAGCTGTGCAGTAGGTTTTTTGTCAAAGATTGGCCACGTTTGCAGTAATAAAACTAGACGCAGTGAGAAGCATTGTGCAGAGTACGTATGTGGACAACTTCTTGGCTAGCAGCACCACAGCACAGAAAACAAAGAATTCGATTAAGGATGTCGCGGAAATAAATTAATGGGCTTATTTTGTACTGTAAAGTTGGATAAGCAACGACGGGTGCGTGGTTGAGGAGGTCATTTGCCAATGATGATGAGCCAAATGAGCTGAGCATGAGCGGGAGTTTACCTCTCTGTGATAGGGAGCGAGAATGAGCGTTAAAATTGTATGGACCCAAACACAGTAACCCTTGCGCTCAACGTTAGACTTAAGTATATAACTAAAAAACATATCAATGAATTTGGCACGCTAACAAAACATGAATTTTTAAAATTCATGATGTCTGCATTTGATCCTGCAGGTTTCCTCTGCACTGTTACACTCGAAACGGTATGGGATGAGCCTTTGCATAAGGATAATGTAGTATGTGTTATACAAATGTATGAGTGTGAAATGTCGAGACTTGCCAGCATATTGCGCGGGTAAATGAGCGTAGTTATTATAAAATTGTGTGATCAAACAAGTCGGCGATTTAGCCTAGCACCATTCGAGGAGTTGCACCGCTGAGTGACACACGTACTCTCACACATTATAGTTTTTCTTTGCGCAGTTTGTATGAAGTTTAAGATTTATTAAATTTTTTTTTTTAACTTAATTATGTTTATAGTTAATCACTTAAACAGTTCTGAATACGTTACAAAGGAGCGTGTGGAATGGTTAAGGTGGCCAAAAAGTCTGCGTGAGATAAATGGTATGCAGGTAGCCCGCTATCGTATTTCCGCTCGTTTGGGGACACTGCAACGCTAGTCTCAAAGCGTACATGGTTGCATTGTACGTTTGTTTTGACTTCGCTAAGCCTGTGGTTACATGCGGCGAAAATGGCTGAGCAACAGCCTTATGATTTTTATAATGGTAGTTACGAAAAGGCTTACGAATATGTTTTAGAAATAAATTTGGAGTATACAGAGAAGCTCTACGATTTTTATGAAGATTGGCCATTTTGCTTCAAACGCATTGCAGCTCTAGGTTTGAAGCAGCCTAAATTAATGACAACAGTAAATAATAAGCATAAAAACGTACTTTATCACGAAGCCCTAAAGCAAGCCGTAAATCATGGATTATGACTGACAAAAATTTATCGAGCCTTATAATTCTGACAAAGTACATGGCTTGAAGAATATATTGATTTTAATAGCCATGAGAGAAAAAAGGTTCAAAATAAGCTTAAAAAAATGCTTTTTAATTTGTTAAATAATGCTTTTTCTGTAAAAACGATGGAAAACAAGAGAAAAAGTAACGATGTCAAACTTTTTCATTATTGGGATGGACGGTATAGTGCGGCAGCATACATTGTAAAGCCAAACTCTCACAGCTGTGACATTTTTGATGAAAAGTAAGTAGCCATAAAGTTTCAACGTACAGAAGTAATGATGAAAATGACGATACAGATTGGGCTTTATGTCTTAAAATTATCTATGACACTTGTGTGTCGCTTTTACTACGATTACATGTTTACCAAACTAAAAAATGATTGTAAGCTCTCATTCACTAATACAGACAGTCTGATGTATAAGATAACGAGCCATGATATTTTGAAAATGATGAAATCTGATACTATCGAATTTGAAACATTCGATCATCCCAGAAATAATAATAAGTTTATGATGCTGTAAAATAATAAGAAAATCGTTTAGCAATATTATACTAGATATTGTTAGGCTCAGACAAGTAAGATATATAGTATAATTGTTGAAAACAAGAATGTCACTAAAAAGCGATGGGTATTAGAAGTAATATCGTAAAAGCAACTATCGATTTCAGCGACTACACTGAAGTAGAGGGAGAGATTTCTCAAGTAATGGAAGAAAACCTTTATCTTGAGTCGCATCAACCATCAGAGCTTAGTCAGAAGTGTTGTTAGAAGCTAGAAGTATTGATTACTTCATTATTAGTGCAGGCAGCTCAGGTCAGCAACAAGTTCTCTAGAGAACAGGCTTAGAGTTAGAAAATTTCTATAGAAATAAGCAGATTTGTATGAGACAGCAAAGTTTAGATATATAGATTTGTTATGTGTATTCTTGTACACATATTTTTTTTTTACTATTTTAAAACTCAAGTAATTTTTTTATGTCTTAGATGGCTGAGTAAGCAGCACTTAATCAAATAGCCTGTGGATTCCTTCCAATAAAGAAAATCAACGAAGTTGTCAGGAGGCATAGTCACGTGGTCATAAAGCTAAAAAAAGCTAACATTAAATTCAGCATGAAAGCTATCGCCGAATGAGATGGCCACTTCCAGAAATTTATACCTAGTTAAGTATCTGATTATCTTGTGAGTGATAAACTAATATTTAATAGTTTGTTGGAATCTATCGATAGAAAGAAGCTGTCAGTTCACTACAATGGCGATAGCGTTGAGTTTTTGAACCCATACATGTTTAATTCTACAAATACAAGAAAAAAATTTCTCTGTCAAACTAGTTTAACGTGAGAAAAATAATTAATACAATCCATTACATATTTCGAGTTTTCATTTATCTCAATGAACATTGTGTAAGATATAGCATCTGCACTTATAGTAAAAAGAGTTTCAGTTGCACACGTAGTGGATAACTTCGAAAGACTATAATAAGTTCTATAAACAATTTTTTCAACTTCTTAATTTTGATAATTTTACAGTTTATATCATTTCAATTTATTGTTATTATCAACCTAACTATTATGGGTATAATCAAAGACCAAACACTTGACGATTATTTGATTTCCTTGTCAACGAATAATTTTTGTTAACAAGATAAGTATCAGGATACTTGGTTTTTTGTAGTTCCTCCAGAAGTTGGCTGTTTTTGATAATCCTTTAAATGTTAAGCAGAGCTCTTGCCTAAGAATAAATGTGAAAGTTGATTGTTGGAGTTTAATTACCACGATCTTTGTAGGAGCTCGGCAGAAGTTCCCTACAAGGATCTAGCTACAACCATTCGAGTCATTATTAAAGAAAATGATGTTATTTACGTGAAAGGTCTTGAAAAAGTTAGATGGTTGCGCCGTGTGGTATTTAATAGGTACATTACTTATAGTATGATTTATACGTTTTACTGAATATTTGCAAAGTACAATTATTTTATTGATACATTTATGATATTAAGCAATGTTCATCTTTAAGAAAAATGAGTATGGATGATATTAAATGCACAAATCACCAATTTAGTTTAGTTCATTGTGCTGTAAGAATGTATAGCCTTAAAAAAAAAAATTCTAAAAGAGCAGCAACGATAAAACAATATTATTTACTCAATGTACACCTGGGACACAATACTTGTGCAATAAGTTAAGTTCTTTATGAATCAATGTCAATTTTTCAAATTTAGACCTCCTTATCACTGCACCGATTAAAATTACTTTACTGTATTAACTGACTCTATTTGTTGGCAAAGTACTGCGGTGACAAGGAGTAAGCCAAATAATGTTGAGATACGCTTTCGGTAGTAAAATGGTATACATCTTCTTTCTGACAACTGGTATCACTTGATACGTCCGTACTCAAGAATAAAAAATATTGCGCTGATTTATTGTTTACCTTAATAAAAATCAAAAAGCCATTGGTCACAGCTAACGTATCCATGTATATAAGAAATAATAGCTCCATAGGTACATCGTCGAGCGAGCAGCGTTGGTCAGTTGAAAGAGCGTGTGCTTTTCCCAATAAAAAAGTATACACTTTCTCTTTAACAATTTGATACGCCCACTTTCGAGAGGAAAAGATTTTGCTGAGATGCCTCAAATAATTAGCGGAACGAGGAAAAAAACATCTGCTGATAAGAAATACTCATTCGAGCTTGATCATTTTCTTCTCGCTACACGCTGAGCTTCTTAGTAGCCTACAACTCTCAAACCATCCTGATGCTAGAAGTCAATTCACAGCCAAAAACGAAGGCAGTCCTTGGTACCATCCAACATCACAGCCAATAGCATCCGGATCATGAGACTATACGTTAACACCTGAGTAATCCTTACCACCCACCACCTCGTCGGTAGCATCGAACCTCACAGCTACCAGCATCTAGCTCACAAGGCCCCACGTTACCACCCGAGTAATCCCCACCGCCCAATTTTCAATGTCTCTCACCACCAAGTGGCCAAATCCTGCCCAAACCACCGCCTTTTTAATTGACCTGGTCGTGCTATGGCTTGAATCTCTTTTCTCTCCACTACTATCTCTTCTCCACCGCCTCTTCTCCAGCCTCTCCCTCCATCACTGCCTTAGGGACGAAGCTTTAGGGGGGGGAGCAGAACCCCCATGGTTTACCTACTGTCTTAAAAGTTGTATTGATTTCAGCCTACTTTAATGGTCTGCAGTCACTGATTAAAAATTATTACTTAGTCCCTTGCTTTCGTATTGAATTCAAAGAAATCTGGTTAGGAAAAGCTAGTAAATAGAGCAAACATGAAAGAACAAAGAAGTTATATTCATAAAAATTCGAAGTGTCTTAACTTTTCTTCGAATTTTTCATCAATAAAAAGCTCATGTCGAATGTAGGATCTTACCTTAATTAAAATAATGTAAGATTTTCAATACCCATTACCAATACACGGTGATATGAAAGTGACATAAAACCAGTGAGACCGTCAGGGACTATTCGTAGAAGGTATGCTTCTTTGCTATGGTCAAAATATTTAATTAAATAAAAAGCTAATCTTAGGCCAATATTGGTGAAAACATTTCTGTTTTTGAGAAGACAAGTAATTAATTATATGGGCACATGCATTTGTATGTCATATCATATACACGTGAGTACACAAAAAATATACATATATGTGTATCGAATCGCGCAAACACACATTGATACACGTATTCGCATGCGTATGAAAATAGATATAAAAATGTATATTTAAATAAGTACATTCTAAGTGTACATACCTTAAGGTTAGTACAATGTTACAAAAAAAATAAAAAAAATACTCATGTCTGTGCAAACATAGACGCACATATAGATCTTTATACATTTACATATACATGTTAATATTGATACTTTTATACGTATGTTTTAACATACACATAACAATATACATTAAAAACGAGAAGTTTACCTGTAAGAGAGCTGCAGAAATCTCTTTAAAAGTCTGCATGTTTTTTTGCTCTTTAACTGCTTTACGTATATGCAAATTTAGATCAGCAGCATAGAGCTTAATACTTTCAGTCTAAGCTTTCTTAACCTACACATGTTAGTTTACTAGATCCCCTTAACTCTGTGGGTGCTGTAAGGATTACCCACAACCATACCGTTGATACCGATAAAAATAAAAGTGTTGTTACTGAAGATACTGTCAATAATGAACCTCTATGTGCAATTGGCTCACGCTATACTGCTTTTTCTGTACTAATGCATGAAAAAAGACTTACTTATACTTCTGATACGTCACCTGAAACTAATAAAGAAAAACAACTAGAAGATATGGCTGATAATACGTGTTAACTTGTAAAAAAAACTAAAATCATCCTTCAAGAGACTAACCCTACTTTTATTCTTAAATAATTGGAGCCTGATAGAATCTTCATTTAAATTATCACTACGCAGTACCTAATTAATATGTCAGAGCTATCTGAGTCCTTACTAAAATAACATTCTCCCTTTAAGTCAAGTTATACTGCCAACCTGTTAACCAATGACATTCCAGGCGTTATGTCGATGCTTTTGGATGTTCAGAAAAACATTCAAGGTAATTATTGAAAATCACGTATTTTTAAAATTCTTAAAAAGCTATTTAATACACACAAAAGATTCAGTAAAAGACTAAGTTTTTGTAAAGAGGACTTTCAATTCTTTTTCTCTGTAAGACGAAAAAAAAAAAACAAGAAAAAAAAACCAGGTGTGGATCTCCAGACCCCCACAGATAGAAAAATTCCACCTTGAGTGTTATGAAATTCAGTATGATTAAAACTGAGAATATTAGAGTACACCTAATTTCAATGGACCTCTAAGAATTTCTAATTAAAAAGTAAAGATTTTAATATTATAATGTACTCGAGCATGTGCGTGCATAAAATACATACCCTTAATATACTTTTTATGTTATAATTCGCACATTCTAAGTTCTTCCATGTTTGCTATAATATATGTTATTATACATGTACGAATTGTTGATCATGTTATGCAGAATAAAACAAAAAATTTCTTCATACTGTGCAGGAATGAGGTACTTTTGTCCCAGTACACAGGATAAAAATTCTGTTTTTTTCAAATTAATATTCGTGCATTTGATACGACATTATATGTGTAACTCTTTGTATCTGACAAATGAAAGTTTTTCTAAAGTTTGGTTACCATGAAAGTAAAATAATCCACTATATCTTATTAAAATTAAGGAAAAAAATAAACATATAACTATTCTTCGTTGCGTGAACTGTAATTTTTCATTTTATTAATTTTTATAATGATTTATAATTTAATATTGAAATTTACCGGAGCTTTACTAATTTCAACTGATCTCAAAATTAATTAAAAAAGTATAGGTTGTGGTCACGTGACAATTAATCTTATAATATATTATAGAGATAATAAAGCCATAATGTACAGAGAACATAAACAATAATATAAAATCAATTTATAGCTAGGATATATGGGTTGTCAATTTGCCCCTGAGATATGACTTATTATATTGAGGATTATGACGACTATTTGTATGAATCCATGTTACATGTTTTTGCACCTCAATAATTATTATTTATACGTAGAATTATTTTTGACCTATCTCGCTTACTTTTTAAAGCATGACTGTTTTTCTTATTTTAAGAGATTACGTTGCAACGAAAATTTTTCAAAGATTTTATTAACGTCCGTAATAATTTTTCAAATATGCCATACAATATAAGAAACTTTGTTTACTTGTTTTTTTTAAAGATACAGTCAAAAAACTAAAAAGTAGAGTTTGTGTTTGTGCATAGTCTAACCCTTCTCTATTTTCTTGCGTCGATCATGTAGTACCATTTTAGAACACCCAAAAAAATATTTATGTTTGGTTTATCTAGCTTCTTTTTTGAGATATAACTTTTTTCAAACTTCAAGAGGTCACATTGTGACAAAAATTTTTCAAAGATTTTGTAAATGATCATATTAATTTTTTATTTACGGTGTACAAAAGAAAAATTTTTTTTACCCGTTTTTTTTAAATTCTGTCCAAAAAAAATCTTTAAGGTTATGTTCAAGCATTGTCCAGCCCCCCGTTATTTTATGTCAGACATTTCTTACCTGACAGTACTTTAGCTTTAACAGAGGCCAAAATAAGCCCATCTTTCAGCCACGTTACGAATTCCACCATACAGCAGTAAGTATACGTACTCTATGTATAGATTGTATAGAGTACTATTGAGAGAGAAATCATATTATGTACATAGATAGAGTAATTGCAGCCTACTATTGTGCGCTTGCAAGAGGGAGAGAGAAAGAGGAAGAGAGGCAGACAAATAGATCTTTTGCCTGTGGCGGAGTCAGTGCTAGCTGATATATGTATGAATATATGTATGGATACTTATGTACAAATTAGCGTTCGTTCTCTCGCTCGCTCACTCGTTTCACAGGTTAACTCTCCATATAGGGCCCTTCTAGAAAAGTTTTACTTAAAAAAGTTTATCTACTTATTTCTTATTAGAAACTTTTAATAAACTCAATAATTTTGAAATAATTATACTGTAACGCTTCATATGTAACAGTGGTATAATCTATACTACTTAAAAAAGTTTCATATTATCATCTATGTTTAATCTTAGCTTAACCCAAAGGACCACCTTGGCTTACCCGGTTTTCTGACCTTTAGAAAAGATGGACTAATGAACAAAGCAGGTGACATTATATTTCTTATACAAAAGAACATCAAGTACATTGAGTCATGCAACTTAGTATCCTTTGACCCGTCAGTGGAGCTCTGTGGTACCTATCTGAGTAATTTACAACCTCCACTTGACATATTAGCGTATTTCAGATCCAGTAGTTTTTTTGACACTAACTTAGTGTGACAGTATTCTTAACAATATCTAAAAGGCATAATACCGTGTTGTTGGTGATTTCTACTTATATTATATTTCATAGATTTGTGAGAAAACTAACAGTAATGTGTAGTTCTTAGAAAATTTCTTCAATACATTTGATCTACTTTTACATCATAGACTAACATGTATGTACATTGATATTCACTGGATCTTTTAAGTAAACCTTGATTAAATTTTGTCAATCGTTAGTTTAAATAACAGAGGAAGCCTTAAAGTTTTGTATGACATGCGTGGTATGGCTTAAAGCATTAGTTGGTGTTTATTTCTCACACCACAGAAGAGTACAAGTACTCGAGGAAAACTTAATAAGATTAAACAAATCGTACAGACTGAAATAAACTTACTAATGTGTCTAAAGAATCCAAAAACGATTCTTACACAATGCAATTTTTTAATAAGGGTCTCACTAAAAAGTTTTTTTTTATTCATAAAATTTTGAATGAAATGCTAGCCAACACATCCCTTTTTCTCAAAAACTTTGGAGTAATTAAAAATTCTTAAGTGAATCTTGCACCAAGAGGGATAGTAAATATAATGAATAAAAAAAAATTAAAGTGAGTTTTATGCAAATTTTAAAAAATAAGACAACAAATATCATTCTAAATATTACAGATGAACTATTGTATTTTAAATCACTACTAATTCTAGATAATATTAAGAATTATATTTTTAGTAAAGTGTTTGCATACGTCTGTACAATTAAGTTTCAGAAACGTAGTCTACCTTACGCACACACTCTAACATCTCAACATCCTGTTAAAAAAAAAAATAACACCTCAACAAATTGATACACTTGTTTCTTCTAAAATTTCTTTGGAAGATGCAGAATTTGCAAAATTTGTCATGAAACGCATGCTTTATGGTCCTCAAACAAAATACAGTCTTTGAATCGTTTATGCCAATCAAAAGTATACAAAAAATTTTCCAACACCATGAACAAAAGTACTTCATTTAAAAAACATTTTAAACAAATGATTACTCGCAATAAAAAAACAAAAAACACATTTAATAAAAAAAATAATAAGACTTAAATAAGAAATATAATTCAAAAAGATAATTGAATAATGACACCTTACAAAGAATTTTTGTTAATAAAATATAAATGATATAGTAACTTTAAATTTAGTGCATCAGTCTGAAGCATAAAATATATTTATAACTACGTTCATAGATGTTGTGACAGAGCATATTGAAAAGGCAAAGAAAAAAGAAGATTATATTCAACTAGTAGTTATATTATTGCTTAACAAGTAGGTCTAATAAAAAAAGCTTGTTGACTACAAGAATCTTCAATTTGTATTAGAAATCCTACAATTGTTAAAACAGCTGTTAACTTAGGAAACAAACAAAAATATATGTTTAATAAAAATGATTTTAACAAAAGTATAAAACTACAAATTACAGTTAACTGCTTGAATGTAACTAAGAAAACATTATCGTTTTGCAATATCAATAAAGTGTAACAACATCTCAGAATATTAAATTTTTAAAAACAAGCTAGCACCTTAGGAAAAAAGAAAGAATGTAATAATTATCGTTCCAATAAGTAGACTTAGCAAAAAACCTCTAAAGTATTATGAATAATCTTCTTCAAACATATTTTAAATATATCAAATGGGACAACATTTTCCGAAAAATTGAAATATACAAAGAAATTAAATACCAGAGTTCTAAAGATACTGTAACAACAACGGATTCAATCGATCGTGGTTCTCAAATCAATGATACTTTTAAAAAAGTAATTACTTTCAACTTTCTTAGTTAATAAAAATAATTTTTGCGTGATTTTTTATTGTGAAAAATATTTAAAGGATTAAAATAAATAATGCATATAAAGAAAATACTTCAGAGAATCGTGTGAATAATAAAGATAATCGTTCTGTTTTATATATTAGCTCAATTGTAGAAATAGAAGATAAATCATGTAAATTTTTTTAGGAACCTCTACTAAAATAAATAAAAGATACACAAAATCTAATGAATAAAGAAATATATTTTGGAGAAAAATATTCCACGTATGAAACAAAAATATTTCGAGAAAATGATTTGATTACTTAAGATAGAGCTTCAATGATACCAAAAAAAGCCTTCGAAATTGTTGACAAAAACTTAAAAGATATTTGTAATGTAGAAATATATTAAAAGAATTAATTCATTACTTTAGAAAAAAATCATCGTAACATTTTTTTATGAAAAAAAAAAAAAAAAAACATCACTATTTTATGGACATTTGAAGTTCTCAATGTCCCTATCAGTATTTAAAAACTCTTCAAAAGTTAACTGGAGAGACTTAAGTTTGTTACAGCAAAGATAATGCAACGTATAAGGAATTTGAGAAGTTAGACAATGGAATATATATATCAGTTATATATACATTACGTATACATGGGTGATTCTGCTGTAACTTGCTTAGATCGTGTCCGGTACTCATA
Source organism: Copidosoma floridanum (assembly GCF_000648655.2). The sequence goes on from NW_019381634.1 coordinate 2,041,793, forward strand.
CTCACGTGTCGTAATGAAATTCAAAACTTTACAGACGTTAGAGTATAATAAGTGTTGTAGACTTTACTCGACATACAATCTTATACCAACATATAAATTCCTTGATTGCGATAATCCATAATTTAGACTCAGATTTTCCATTCTGACCCATGTCTGCATCTCAATTTCACTCATGAAAGCCTTTATTGGTAAACAATAAGGCTTATATGCCACTTGGACATGTGTGAGCATTATATACTCTGGCTATTAATAATAAGATTTGTACCTTAGTCACACTAAAAAAATACAAAAACGAGTGAGTTTTTACTGCATACAGTTTGTCTCCATGTTTGCCCTACAATCGGGGTTTTAACAAAAATCAGTTCAAGCTAGTAACTTTTTGGATTAGAAATGCTAATCAGTGGTGACTTTTTGAAGTATAGAATTAAAATAAATCAATCCTTACGACAGTAGTACCTGAAGGTGTTACCTCTTGAATAGCCAATGTCTTCTTTCTATGTATTTCCCGCGTGCAAACATTTCATTCCGTTTTAACCCCCATGGAATAACCACTCAGTGAGCATGTGCAGGTACGCAAACTACAGTTTTTTATTGCATTTGAAGCTACTAAATAAATTATGGGTGGGCAAAGTCATTGTTATACGTCTATAAGTCATACGAGGACGACAAACTTTGAAAATTCCATTTTAAACTTTTCCATTCCGACCCCACCTCACCTCAAATTACCGTTTTTTTTCGTTTTAGAGCAATCAATCCTAGTCAAACTTCTCATTTACTGTTGTTGGTCTAAAAGACGAGACGTATATCTCGGGGCTTAGACCAATTAGCCTTTTTTTGCTACATTAATGCAATAAAAGTGGTGATACTTCCACCATTGATAGCCAAAAAATGCACTCCATTAGATGGCTTTATCTTGGTTTAAAAGGAATCAAAAACATAGTTCTAATAATTAAAACATAAATCTTTGAATTTTATGCCCCTAATGAAAAGTTGTAGTGATTTTATGAAAAATACTAGATTTTAGCCAAAATCACATCATTAGCGATATTTAGGCTCAAATTGAAACAGCTGTAATTCTTAAATGGAGGCACAAAATTAAACCAAATTTTTTTTTAATCAATAGGTCTTGATCTCAGCTTTTATGTCAGCATTAAAAATACTCGAACCGTTAAAGAAGCTTAGATCACGTGCTATAGCGTAATACAATTTTTCGAAAATTGATAAAAATTGACTTTTATAAAATTTCGTACAACTTTTGACGAGCTAATTTTACAGTTGCATTACTTTAAATATTTGTTACTAATATTGTGTACAGTAGCAATACCATGAAAAAAACTTTTTTTACCCAATTTCTTTTTAAAAAATTTTTCTTGTCCTGAGCAAGTTACGGCAGAATCACCCATGTATTTATTATAATAATATACATATCTGGAAAAGATAGCCACTTTGTTTACTTATTTAAAAAAAAGTATAATAGTAACGCTACTTTGAGATTTAAGCATTTCACACGGTTTATGTAATAGTACTTGATTTGGAATCACTAAATTGTTGAATTACAACGTAGAAAAAGAAGTAATAACTAGAGAATAAATTAAACTTAAGATAATTATCTCAAAAATAACTTTCAACACCAGAAACACTTATTTACTTCCTTCTACTTGATATCTTAAGAAATTCTCAATAGTTGCGGCATTTGCTATGACTATTAATAAATCTGAAGGTCAAATTTGATAATGTTGGGTTATACTTTAAAAAACCATCTTTTAGAGACCATTTAACGTAGTTTAATCAAACTGCAAAAACTAATTTTGTACATATGTATATTGCATAAAATTATTTCTTACCTGATAGTTCAACGGCTAACTGAGGCTCGTTTTCAAATTCAGCTGTAGGTGACGGCGTTGGCGATGCTGATGACTCTAATGGAATTACACACTCTACTGCTAGAAAAGAAATTATTCAGTTAAATGAACTGAAACTATACGTTTTTTTCTATCTATAATGCATAAATTTATACCTAACTAGATGATTGAACAGCCAATTGAGGCTCATTTTCACACTGAGCTGTAAATAACGTCGTTGGTGATGTTGGTGACTTTTGAAGATTCATACACTCTATTGCTAGAAAAAAATTGTATAGTTTAATTTAACAAAATTCTTTCACATATAATGCATGAAGTCATCTTTTGCCCAATGGTTAAACAGCCAACTAAGGCTTGTTTCCAAATTGACCTGTAAATGAGGAAAACAGCACTCATTAATAAGATGAATAATAATGTACAGTGTTTTAAAAAGGCCGATTTATTAACAATGCATCTCGTAAAACATGACGCAAGTCATGTTTTTTATGATATAAATATTTTTATAAATATTACTTTAGCGGTATATACTTTCTAGTAAATCCAAATAAAATAAAAAAATTTAAGATGCAAAAGAATATTTCGATAAATTACTATTTATTGTAAAAAAAAAGCTTATAAGGCGCTCACTAATGATTTAACTAATAAAAATGCATTAGAATTTTTCACTTGCTTAAACAATTATGCATATAAAAAAAGAGAGAAATTGTTTAACTATCATCAAAAATGTAAGTATCATGATGTCTGGATAAGAAGTCACTAACGTGGATTAAAATCTCGACTATCCTAGAATCCCCATTGTCTTAGAATCCTTACTATCCTTGAATCTCCATAAAGGTCTGCGGCCTGGAGGCCGCTCAGCCTGTTGGCTGCAACGCTACTGCGTTAAGAGTGCTACTGCGTTGAGTCTACTACCTCTCACCGGGCACTCTAATACCTCAACTCTTTTCTGCGCATATTACTGGGCAGTATCAGCAAACAGCACGTAGGTGCTGTTGTTGCACAGCAGTTTCGCCACTGCTCTCGTGCCGTCGACGTCGGTCTCGCGTGTTGACCTCGTGCTGTCATTAAGTATGTGCATTGTACTACTGCTTGTGCCGTAGATGCCACTCTCGGGTAGCATCGACATCACTTGAACGTATTGACTTTGTGCCATCATTAAGTGAGTGCATTGTTGTACTACTGCTAGTGCCGTCGATGCCACTTTCAAGTATCATCAACGTCACTTTAACTGACTTCGTGCTGCCATTAAGTGTGTGTGCATTGTTGTACTGCTGCTGGTGCCGTCGATGTCACTCACAGGTATTATAAACATTGGTTTTGCATCTTAACCTCGTGCTGCCAATAAGTGTGTGCATTATACTGCTGCTAGTGCCATTTAGCGAAACCACTGCGAAGCATGTTCTGTGTTGTAGCTTTGGTAAGTGCCTAACCTGATGTCTCCGCGTGACGCTAAATGGTAACGCCGCGAGTCCCAACAGTGAAGAGGCTCGCAATGGCAGCGAAATCAGGATGAGTTTTACCTAGTTTAAAGTAATGTTGCAAAGATTGATTGACTAAAGGTGAAGTGAAGTTTTTATCCCTGTACGAGCTGGTTTGGAAACAAGCGTCCTCGTTTCAGAATCCTCACGGGGCAGTCATCAAAAATGACGGCACGGGTGTGGCAAGCCCGAGTGACACTGAGCCAAGGAAAATGAGCGCCGTTTTCTCTCAATGACGATAATTAAATCTCATGCTTCAACGACTTCAGCTAAGGCGTGAGTGGGAGAATTCTGCATGAAAGGAGACCCGGAACCAGAACTTGACCACCTGGTTGAGAGTCTAAGGCTCTTTAACCTTTCCAGAAAAAATGAAGCGCATGGAGAACACTGCAATTGGATGTAGCGGGTTGTTCTGGTCAAACTACTTTGCGCGACTCTGGCTTCCATGAGAGCAGATAGGTAAAAATCTGCCAGTGATTACAAGCAGGAACGAATGGCGAATAAAAGTAAGAAAGCACAAGGTGCAACTGACTGACTCTTGCAAGGACCCCAACGAGAGTAGTATTGCCCTTTGCATGACTAGAAGAGTGGATGACCCTTTTGAGGACAAATAAGGACCGCGGTCCAGTTGCAATCAGAGCTGGGATTGTCTCAGCTCAAGACCTGAAGCGCAGAAGCATCAGGCAAAGACATGTGTCACCTTAAGTATACCATGGCCAGTCGAGTTACTTTGTTAAGATTGTGAACTGAAAAGCGGACGATACGGAAAGCCACTCTCCACTAAGATTGGGTGACCTGACAACAAGTCTGAAGTAAGGGATTGAACATGAGGCAAAACTTGACTGGCAGGCTGAGTGCCAACAATTTTGAAAGCAGGCAGCAAACTAAAGTATTGCTGCCTATAAGAATGTGCGTTACCCTTTATGGGGCCATGCACAAGTTCGAAAGGTAAGAAAGTGTAGCATACGACAAATTATCGACTACCCATAATCGAGAAAGCACCAAATACGAACGTGTATGCGTAATCACGATCACTATGCTTGCTGACCTCCCTTTGAACGCAACCTCGCCCTAAACCGCTCAAGAAAAGGAACTTTCCTCTGGTAACCTTGATGAGGTCGGGACCGATGACGGGAGTGTTTACGTAAGACGGTCATGTACGGATAGTGCGATACTTACAAACATCGAAAGCCGGGTGTGTGCGGTCTAAGGGTCCAGCCGTCAGGGAGTTGTGTCCCTGCCCGTATCACATGCTAACCGTGTTGCTCCAGGCGGGAGCTTGCGAACGCGCCTCTTTGCGGTCCCCGTGGACGCGATCATCGTTAAATCTGTTGCCAAACGGTTGGCTCTGGAATGACTGATCAAGAGTCGGGACAGTTAATGATTGTGACAGAATCGTTCGTTTCAGTTCCAGCACAATGCCCATGCTACTTGATAAAATTGACCTTGAAGCGGCATGAGCGATGTGCTTGACACGACCAACGGGGACGTAAATTTTTCTAAGTCAGACCCCTGGCATGTCTCGCTGGGCGCAGGTTGTAGTTTTTCTAATTCCCCTAGTACTAGCAAGCGGCTGGAAACCCCTTACGGTAGTGACCGGCCTGGAATGGGGAGCAGTGTCAGCCTTTTGGAGTATACCGCTGTCTGCTTCTCTGCACGTCAATCACCCTTCTGCTGCTAGTGCCGTCGATGCCATTTTTAAATTTCATCAACGTCCTTCTAACGTATTGACTTTGTGCTGCCAGTAAGCGTATTTATTGTTTTACCACAGCTAGTGCCCTCAACCTTGCTCTTACGTATATACCTTGTGCTGCCATTAAGTGTGCACATTGTTGTACTGCAGCTAGTGCCGCTCACTAGTATTGTTGATGTCGGTCTCACGTGTTTACCTCATACTACCATCAAGTGTGTGCGTTTTTGTTGTATTACTACCGGCATCTTCGGTGCCGTTTCGAGTATTTTCGGTGCTACTCTTGATTGCTGTTCAACTTAAACACGTCATTGGCTGGTTATATTAAACGAGCAACATCCGCTGGTACACATGCTTGTATTCATTTTCTTTTTGATAAGTTTAAATAAACGTAATGCATACGTTTGTTTCATAATGATTTTATAGAGTGTATTCCCAGTGCTGCATCTGTCATCGACCTCAATCGCTGCTCTACTCGAACACGCCATCGTCCTGTTACATCAAGTACGAGCATCATCCACTGGGTCCTTGGCTTTTCACGATGACATTGCTATCTGCTGTCGGTGATGACTTGGTGCTACTTCTGTTGTCTACGAGAATGACATAGTACTCTTTCTGCTCTCGATGACAACTTAGTGCTATCTCTGTTGCTAGCGCTTATGAGATATTAACAGCAGCAGATCTCGTAAATTGGTGGCTTATCCTTATACTATTTGATACATGTATATTAGAAAATGTTAGTTAGAAATTTTTATCATTGGCTTATAACATCACTATTTTTGCTGCTTTTATTATTAACAGAACAAGAATGTCTACCCTCCAAAGATTTGTTCTGCCAGTTGATACAAGATAAAGAAAAAGATAACTAAGATGTAGTGAAAAATAATAATACAGCTATGACGCAATTAGAGAATTATGAGAATTTCCAGAAAAATGAATTATCTTGGATGAGTGGTATAAGTCAGATTAAACAGGTATGGTAAAATATCTCTGTTTTTCAAACTTTTTTATATCTTATTAAGTTATATTATTCTGTTGATTTACCTTCAAGTTCTTTAAGTTTCTCTTCAAGTTAGTCGTCAAGTTCCACCTCTTTAACTTTTTCTCCATTATAGGTCTTTCGTGATCCATCATCAGAAATTAATATTAAAGGTTGGTATTTTGTACGTTTTTAATTATACTGAACTAATCAACATCAGAATTATTATACTTACCTTTACATAAAATATCACCTATTTTGCAGCTCATCATTTATCACTACTAACATCTTTATAGCAACTACGCATCTCAGAAATGTATCGAACTCCTCCCTTCTGACAAGGAATTTTAAGTTCTACATTATTACAGGATGGTAATAAGAATACTGTAATAGCTTTTTTTCGTGAAAGAATGATGCTGTGGGATAGAAAAACCGCACGTGTACCATGGGCCTGGAAACGACAGCCTACGCTACCCAACCCAGTTCATACGCCAGTGAGATATAAAAAGAAAGAAATATAGGATAAGTAAGTTGTTTCATACAATGTTCCATTTTTTTTACAATTTTGTGATTTTAATAGAGAAGGTTAAAGAAAAAGAAGTTAAAGGGAAGACAACTTGGTGGTTGTTCTTTACAAGTAAGGGCGTTGGTTGGAGCCCTTACTAGTTCTTTTCCTTCAAATAAATAACTTACTACAATAACTAAGAACAAAAGATAATGTTGAATAGTAATAGTAGATAGTTAAAAGAAGATGGTATTCAAGTAGAAATATTAGATGGTTAAATTAAATGGTATTGTAGAGAACCAAGTGTAAATGAATTCATTGTAAAATTATTCAAAAGAAAAAGAAGTAGTGAGGGCTCCATTCGACACCCTTACTCGAAAGGAACAACCTCGTACTATTTTTTTCCTTTGACTTTTCTTTCTTTTATCAAATTAATAATTTATTGAAACTTGGTAAAATCATTTATAAAAATCAGTGGTATCTCCTCCTTCCTCTTGAAAAAATAGAAGTAGTCGGTAGTTTACAAGACAATTTTTCAGTGCTTATACATTTCTTTTTGCACACACTGGATTTTTGTTTAGTAAATAATTTGAACAAAAAATTTTTTTGTCATCGTTAAAGCTCCTTATTTAAGGACTTCCTTTCTCATTCATATTGTAGATTACTTTAAAGTATATAATGTTATGCTAATAAAGTTAAAAGTATCGTAAATATATTATACTTACTTATCATACTAAACTTCTTCAAGCCACTTTTTCTTCTCCAACCCTTTTACGAATATTTTCCTAACGTTTTTTCATAGAGCTTTGTAGGGTTAAGATAACTTTATAATAAGGTATAGAACCGTGTGCCCATGGAATCCCATGATAATGAGATTCTAACCATTGATTAGTCCAGCATTTACCAGGTAAAAGCTTTGACCATTTACAAGGTGCTTGAAATTGGTAAACTATAGATGTAGCACCTTGTTGAAGTGTCATGGATGCTGCCTTCTTCAAGATGAAGATATTTAAACAATTTTTGAAGCCCTGCAGGTCAACAACGTAGTCCATCTTCCTCGGAATGTTGTTTAGCGTTGGAGCTCCTCTTAATCCAGGAGACCCTTTCGGTTCAATGACTCGCTGACGAATGACCTATCTGCACCTTGCAACCTCCTTATATAAAGGTTCTGGGTAACTGTCCTCTCTCTTACTCACATGCGCATGCACACATTACTTCCACTCCAGTCATACAAGGATATAAGATAGTGCTGAGTATTGGAGCAGTCATTCTTCGTTTGGAGTTGGTCCGAAGCTCATCAGCAGCAGTGGAGACAATGAGATGTAATCCGCCTGCACAGTGGGTTTCTCCGGTTTTCCACTTCAGCAAGAGCAGATATATATTGCTTCTCCACACTATCGAGACTGATATAAGGTATAATTTAGCAGAGGGGTAATTATCCTTCGCTTGGTGTTCGTCGGGATCACATCAACAAGCACTTTCTAGAAATCATTTCAGCTTAATTAAGGATCAAATATACCACGGCAGTTTTACAATACTTCAAATTAAAAGTTAAATGTTACTGCAGTCATTGGATTATGCAACTGGTATGGATGTAGATAATTTGGACTTACGTAAATGGCTGCAATTATCTTCAGAGGCAATTAACTAGAAGAGTTGCTTACTACGTCAAAATTAACCAGAGCAAAAAAGCAATCGTGTATAGCGCTAACGGCTAGTTAAGTAAACATTAAGAATAAGCTTACCAGATTTTTATATAAAACTGGAGGAGAGTTAAGAGTAAAATTGGATGTATTAGTAATACCTAGAAATACTGTGCAGTGAAGTAATGTTGTGTTGGCTTTTGATGAACGTGTAAGATCAGATATTATTACAAATCCTGCAAACTGAGACGTTGAGCCGTTATTAGATAATGAAAAATATTATTTGGAGAAAATATTATGCCAGCCCTGCAAGAACTTAGGGTATTAAAGGTTAACGCTGAGCTCTAAGGTATACATGTGCTATATAAAAATGACTCTGAGAGTGTTGAAAGTAAATACTTTACTAATAAAAATTGTCCAATTAATAAATCAAGAAATCTTAGTGAGTGGTTTGATTACCATGTGAGTGAGCCATTGAAACAACAGATAGAAGAGTTTAGGAAAGAGACTCAGGCTGATCATTGCAAAAGATTTTGTATTTAATGATAAATATTGGGAAATTCAATCAGATAAGAGGAAGTTCGTACAGTAGATTACCGCATGTTGTTCAGAATAAAAAAGCTTGTGTTAATGCAAAGAATAATGATAATAAATGTCTTATGTAGGCAGTATGGTCTGCTGTTCATCCATCAGAAGTGCACAGTGAACTTATCAACCGGTACATACGGTATCAAAATGAGCTTAACTTTAATGGTATAAGGTTTCTAGTATCTGTAAAAGATATTGTTAAATTTGGAGAAAAAATCTGGTATCCGTGAACCTATACATTCTCCAAAAAGTTGAAAATATTTACAACGTTGCCCCGTGCTATGTAACTTCAGTGAAGAAAAAAAAGCATGCCAATTTATGGTTTGTTCATAGTGACTATACTGATAAAAATGAGGAAGAAGTAGAAGAATTCGATGAAGCTGCTAGTGAAATGAAAGTTCCAGAACTGAAGATCCACTATGTATGGATTAAAAATTTATCACGTTAAGTTAGATGTCAATTTACAAGTCATTAATGTTAGTGCTTAATTTGTGAGAGATGTTTGAGTTTCTTGGAAACTGAATAAAAACTTTAAAAATACGAGATCGGCTGCGTAGTAGTCATTAGTTATAAGGTAGAACTTCCAACTAAGGATTAAAGTGTGCTCCAGTTTAATAATTTAAATTATAAAGAAAAAGTTCCTTATATTATACATGCTAACTTTTAATGCCTTTTAAAACCAGCTGAAAATGATGGTCACAGATTTCAAAAACATCAAGCTTACAGTATTGGATATTATGTTCAGTGCAGTTTTAATGGTACACACTCAGTTTATGATAGCTACAGACAAGAGAAAGATATTAATGGAGCTAAAACTCCTGCAGTGTGGTTCATGGATAACCTTAAAGCTCTCAGAGATAAACTTGACCAAATGTATAAGGAACGAAACCCAATGAATCTTCAGTTCCTTTGGAAAGCTCAAAGATGTCCAATTTCCAAGTTAAGGAGACATAAATAGCAAACTTACTGACAGTGACATCTCTGACGATGACTATCATCATGCCTTAAACGTATGGAAAACGTTCAGTGTCAAATCTCTTGGTCAATACTTAGATTTATTCTTAAAGACTGACGTATTATTGCTTGTTAATATTTTCGGAAATTTTCGTACAACTTGTAGAAACGCGTACGGACTAAATTCTGCACACTACTACATGACACCTGGTTAAAAATGGTATGACATGTTAAAATATACACAAGTTAAATAAGAAATTTATACAACCAATGGTATACAAGCAAGTGTTGAAACATCTAAATCATTGTATCAAGAGGTGTATATAGAGTGCTTTTATTGAAAGTGCCGCCGTCTATGCGTATGCATCTCTTGATAGAATGATTAAGATGTATTTACATTTGCTTGTATACCATTAATCGTATGAATTTTCAATTTACTGACAAGCATTAGAATCACATATTTACTTTTATGGGATCTAGGGAAAAGATAGCTCTGAAAGTTAAGAATGAGAAACGTATCTAAGCTTACGGTGCGAATGAATTTACAGCTTCTCAGTAGCTCAAGTGGTAGAGAAACTGTCTAGTAAGCAGAAGGTTGTGTGTTCGATCCGCACCAGGGGAAAATAATTTTCTCGTTCTTATCTATTTCTTGAGAAAATTTTCTTGAAGAAGAATTAATGTGGTGTAATATCGTGAGTTTTAAGTCAGTATATTGAATATTAAAAAAAGGGCATGTATGGAGGATATAGAGTGCTTGTATTGAAAGTGCCTCCATTTATGCATATGCATCTCTTAATAGAATGATTTAGATGTATCAACATTCGCTTGTATACTATTTGTCGTATAAATTTCTAATTTACCGACAAGCACTAGAATCACATATCTAAGTTAAATTAGAGCTTCTCACCGGTAAATCTATCGAAAGAGGTATTAGAGGTGGTATAAGTCAATGTTGTAATTAGTATGCAAAGGCAAGCAATAAATACGTGGATAAAGGATATAATCCCGTAGAAGAAAAAAAATTCCTCATATACTATGATGCATAATCTCTACGATTGGGCTATGACGCAGACCTTGCCACGTGGCGGCTTTTAATGGGTGAGTGATCTAAGGAGTTTTCATTTCTTCCGTGTTGCGGACAATCACTTTTACGGCTGTATGTTGGAATTCAACTTGGAGTACCCTTGGAGCTTACACGATGACCACAAAGATTTACCTTTGTGACCTGAGCATATAACACCATCTGGTAGAAAGTAAAAGAAAACTGATGACTATTCTGTACAATGAGGTACGTTATACCATACACTATCGAGCTTTAAAGCAAGCTTTTAAACATGGTGCAATCTAATATGAAATACACAGAGCATTGAAATTTGATCAAAGTGCATGGTTGCAGCTCTACGTTAATTTAAATTCTAAGAAAAAAAAGGAATGCTAAAAATGAGTTAGAGAAACTCTTTCTCAAGCTACAAGTAAAAGCGGCTTACGGGAAGACAATAAAAAACGAACGAAAAAGAATTGACGAAAAGCCTGTTAACAGGTAGCATAGGCACTACAGTGCTGAGACTCTTATAGCTAAACTGAACTTTCACAGTCGTACAATATTCACTGAAAATCTTGTGGCCATACAACTTGCACAAACAGATATTACAATTAAAAAGCCTATCAACGTTAGACTCAGTGTACTTGATAAATCGAAAACACTAATATATCACTTTCATTATTTGGACATGAAGCAGCGTTTTGTAGCTATGTGCAAGTCAGTATACACAGGAACTGATAGTTTGATTCATCTAATTTAAGATAAATGAATTTATAAAGTAATGGGTGAAAATATCGATATGCTTCACACATCAGATTATGCAGACGATAATCACTTTAATTTACCTCGAAGAAGCAAGAATGTGATTAGGCTAATGAAGAATGAGTGTTGTGGTAAAATTGTGTGTGTCTTTAACTTATTAATCTTCGTAGTAAAATATATTGTATTTGTGGGTCAGAGAATCAATTGAATAAAAAAGCATAAGGCGTGAAAACATCTGTTGTCACGACAAAAATTAGATTTAAAGACTATGAAGATTGTTTAATTAAAAAATCTTAAATTACATGCGTACAAAATCTTATTCGTTTTAAGTACCATGGCGTTAACACTGAAAAACAGATAAAATAGCTCTGAATCTGAAAGATGTATGAAAGAGAAACAGTAGAAGAAGAAGATAGAGAACGACGGCCAATGGAAAATAGGAGTGGGGGAAGCTTATGGAGAAAAAATATTCCTACATTAGGAGGCAACTCAGCCTGCAGAGCTCATTCCAATGCTGGATGAGTCGGAGAGCACATCAAGTCTTCATCCAAGTAAAAGACGGGAACTAGCCATATATAAGGAAGTATACCAGCCTGTGGAAGTCATTCCAATGTCAAACTAGCCAGATCGCACATCAAGTCCTCCTCGAAGCAATATACTAAGATTTTAACTCTTCTTATCTATCAAGAGATGGAGCTCGACTTTGAAGTGAGTAGCTACTTTTTCTTTATATACTGTAAGTTATAGCACATAATGATTAAATTTTCAATTCGTTTAAGAAAATGGACTTGAATGATGCTGGGTTGAACCGTACCGCTAAGAATATTTATCTCATGAAATGAGTGAATGAATATTTATACAATGAAGTTATCAAAGTTAGAGAAAAATACAAAATGAATGTTTACAAAACTTAAAAACATCAATACCCGCTTTAAATGCAGGGTCATCGTTACCATCGATGATAAATTCCAAGTCTTCACTCCAGATCGTGTCTCCAAGGCCATAGAAAAAAATGAAGACTTGTATAATGAATTAAGGAAAAAAGTTTAAAAGTATGCTTTATTAACTTTGGATCATGGCGATAATAAGTTTGAATGTGTAAATTTGTATCATAAATTTGTATAAGTAAATTTATAAATACATCAATAAAAAAAAAAGAGAAAGTCCCTGGGGATGAAAATAAATGATAGATAGGTTGTTTCGGACAGGAGGGGGCGTTGGACGGGGCTCCCTCTACTTTCACTTTCTTATTTTGTTAATTTTTCCAGTAAATATCAGATTTATTAACCCAACTATTATTAGCATTATCAAATCCTAACCATTTGACGTAAATTTTATTACCGCATTTTTGAAGAACTTTCTCTGCAGGAGAGACATCAGAATGCTTGGCTTTTACAAGTTCTTGTTCGTAAAAGCCTCTGGACACTGGTTGGCATTTAAAATCTCTTGAATCGTGAAAAGTTGAATTTATTTTTAATATTTTAGTAATTGTTAAAATCTTTGTAAACCAATTTGGCGTAAAACCTTTTTCAAACGCGTTTTTCACTTTGCTTATACGCACTTTATCATTAACTTCAAATTTTGAATTTTTTCTTCCAGGCTTACCTTTAGAATTATAGCGTTTCAAAAGTTTTAATTAAGTCTGGCTGTAAATTAAGCCATTAATTGTTACCATTTACACTGGATTAAACCCACATTCTATTTTTTAATGTGCGATTAAATCTTTCACATATTGATGCTTTAAGGTTACTGTAAGCGGAATACAGATGGATTTTGTACTTTTTCATAAGATCTTAAGAACTTTTGTTATAAAATTCCTAATCTCTATCAATATATAAATTTTTTAGTACTCTTCTTCGATTTAATATGGATTTCATTGCTGCTGTGACATTATTTCCAGTTCTTGGTTTCACTGGTNAATGTAACCCACATTACATTTTTCAATGTGCGATTGAATCTTTCACATATTGATGCTTTAAGGTTACTGTAAGTTGAATACAGATGGATTTTGTACTTTTTCATAAGATCTTAAGAACTTTTGTTATAAAATTCCTAATCTCTATCAATATATAAATTTTTTAGTACTCTTCTTCGATTTAATATGGATTTCATTGCTGCTGTGACATTATTTCCAGTTCTTGGTTTCACTGGTACGGACCATGAATACTTCAAAAGTATGTAAATTAGAGTAAGCATGTTTTTATAAGCTTTGTTTCCTCTAGCAGAAGATATAATTTTAATAAGATCAGCTTGCCATGTTTCATCCAATCCTCGTATATCATACTTTTAACGTGGATAGTTACAACGAGCTGGTTTGTGTAGCTCGTCCACTTTGCGATCTATCCTGGTTGACATATGGTTAGTTAATGTGAGAAAATATCATACACATACAACCAGTATATTTATCCACTCTATTTATCTTCTGGAATAATGTTAGAAATCTAAGATGATACTTTCTTTAAAGTATTCAGTTCCTGCTCCTAATTTGCTATTTTTCGAGTAAATAAATTATTTAAATTACTCTTAGTCACTTTTAGCTCATCTTTCTCATCGTTTAGAACTTTCCTCTCATTTTTAAAACTACTAAGATTCATGGCATCGTTCGAGTTTATTGCTGCTGCAACATTGCAGAATCTTCTGTTTTGTAAATCATACTGACTATCAGCAGTGACTTCATATTCAATATCAGGAGGATCTTGGCTGCTGCCTTCAGTCTTGTATGCTTGCGTCTGAACACGTCGATGCTCATTGCCACACTGACATGAATTCAACTTTGACTAACTACACATGCCCTCCTTCTCGTAACTCTTTAATAATCGATATTATCATGGCTTGGATTTCCTGACGATCTTTCATCTATGAGTAAGTGGAGACGATTAACCAGCTCATTTGGATCGTATCAGTGTACATAATCCACTCGTCGTGTTGGCTTAGCAATTTTATAGTGAGGTAACAATGACCCTCCTTTTTTTATTGCGAACAAGATTGCGACTAGTATGTGTTTGAATAGGTCAATTCTTGCTAAAATCCTTTCGATGTGCACTTGGAGTCTTCAGAAGTACATAATATTTAATCACATCATCTTCAGTGATGCGAATTCTATAAGGATGCTTTTTCACAAGTATCTTCATCAGTCCAACTGTTATAGGAAATCTTTTTTTATTTATCCAAATTTCATTGTTATCTAAATTTGCTGGTAAATTTCCAAGCAACTATTTTCAAGTATAAGTTCTTAAAAGGGTTTTTATTATCATCATCTGTTTGATTTCAAATGGTAACATTCAAATCATTATTATCATCATTATCATCATCATCATTACCATCATCATTATCATCATCATCATCATCATCATCATCATCATCATCATCATCATCGTTGATATCATCATTATCATCACTTTGACTGACAGCAGACTCAAACATCGTATCTTCTCAATCGCTGTATTTTTTCTCTTTCTTTATTTGCTTGATAGGCAGTTTTGATCTAACAGTATTATTAAAATAATTATGAATAATGGAATACCTACTTTTATTTCCTTTTTTGTTTGCGTCACGATTTGTTGTAAGGGATTGGTGATTGGCTAAAAGTCTCACTAAGTGCTTTTTCTACCTTATCTTTTTCAAATATTAATAATCTATGTTTATTTTGATAGCTTCTCTTGCCTTCACCAGCTGATGAAAAACGTCTTTTTCTCTCTCATACATGTTGACGTTTTGACGTCTTAGAGTAGACTGATAAGCTTACGCAACATACGACCTACAATTATAGCAAAACTGTCGAAACCTCTACTATTTTTATCGATAACAACGAAACCATACTTGTCATCATTCCAACAGATTAAGCACAGATATTCAAACTGACTACAGGACATATTAAAATTAACGTGATCATCGTACACATGCTTTAAATTAAGTTTATCTTGATGAAATAGAGCTAGAAGATTAACGTTATCTCGCACAAGGTGCTTCGGTACTTGTGCATATGACTGACAAAGGTAAAAGCAATAGATATAAGTATATCTTTTTATGCAGTAAAAAGATTTGACACTATCCTGTTTTCCGCATGCAATATCATCAAAAATTATAATAGTGTTTTGTAGAGCAATGTTTGAAGACCCTAATGCCTTGCGTTTACTAAAAGGAGAATATTGCACACTATCTATAGGCTCCAGGAGCTTCTTTAAGAACTTATGTTTTGGTTGGCTTAGTGACATGGAATACAGATGGATATTTTCAAATTTTAGTCCATTCAGATGTATAATTAGCGCTAATAAACTGTTTGTCTCACCATCATGAGATGGACCACAGAAAACAGTTTAAATACTGTTAGGTAGTAAGTCACCTTGTCAACTAGAGCACTTTTTCTGTTTTATAACAGCATTGAAGTTAGGAATGTGCAATTTTACGGATTGCTCTTCACGTTTTATGTCTGCTCTGTACAACGGTTAGACTACGACTAACGTCTAGTCCATGAGAACACTGCTTATATGCTTTCCAATAACAACACACTTCGTAGTGTAATTATTTGTAGTAATGTGATTGACTTAAGACCAAAAGATTTTATAGTTCGTCTCTTAGGTTTCACTAAACGTATTTTATAAGAGAACGTCACCCGTAACTTAGACTCACCTGTGGCTTTTCTTAAAGCAAACGCGTTACGAGTTGAGTACAACATTATCATTGAAGTTTTTTCACAAATAATTAATTCATCGATCGTTGGGTGCACTATTGATCGCATACAATTACGTATAGTTGACGTGGATGGAGAATTAGTCAATTTTTATGGAGAAGTCATAACGATAAGGTTGCACATAAGACCCTTACAATAATGGGAATCCTGTACAGTCATAAAAGGTATATAAGCAGCTTGATAAGCACTCCTGCGCTCAGTTGACAACGAGTATCTGAACCGTCAATACGTTAATGGAGAGGACATCTAAAACGTCAAAGCTAAGGCATCAAAACATTTAATTTAATCTGCCACCTTTAACAAGCTTATTGTACACTATAAGATCCGTGCTCATTAACCATACGCATCTGCTACTTGTAATAATAGTGATGAAATCCGTGAATTAATTCAACATCAAAACCTGTGTCTACTACCATCATGCAGTTCTCTTTACATTTACGGAAAGTTAGTAAAATCAGATGGTCAAATGGCAGCAGCAAGTACTCAATTAGTAAACAACGCCATTTGCCTATAGAAATGGATAAATGTAAGAATTTAGGTCTGACGACCCTTATAAAAAATTGGCTCACACTTAGTCCTGATCAGGATCTAATGATTAAAAATACCAGTTGGCTTAGAATCTTAGATAAAACAACTCCAACTGATACTAACGGCTACTTTAATGTCTTGATTCGACTGAATATGATATTAGTTTTTGCTGAAAACTATCGTAAGATTGTTATTAACGTGAAACATGAACTCATACTCACCACATCAAGAACTGGTTTAAATGCAGTCATTCAATCACAGATAGTGGTTAATGGTAACGCTAACGCAGTACGAGTCTGGGAAGAGTTCAAGATAGAAAAATTGAGACTCAAATGGCATATGCCCTATTTAGTGATGTAGGATTCTCATGAAATTCGACGGCTTAGTTATTTACAGAAAGATACAATCATATCTCGGAGTTTCCAAACTTGGGAGCTCTGCGAATGTCCACTCTTGCCCGCAACATCAAAATATATCTGGACAGTCAAAACGTCCAATCAGTTGGAAAAACCAGGCTATGTAATTTTAGCTTCTCAGACGAACCGTAAGAATAAAGAAGGAGTTAATGGTAGTGTGTTTGATGATTTTTGCTACATCGAGATTGAGATCACCGCGGGGATAATATTGCGAATTTAAATAGAGTTTTAGATTCCTTATGTTACAATCATTAAACACACTAGCATTAACTCCTTCTTTATTCTTACGGTTCGTCTGAAAAGCTAAAATTACATAGCGTGGCTTTTCCAACTGATTTGACGTTTTGACTGTCCAGATATATTTTGATGTTGCAGGCAAGAGTGGATATTCGCAGAGCTCCCAAGTTTGGAAACTCCGAGATATGATTTTATCTTTCTGTAAATAACGAAGCCGTCGAATTTTATGAGAATCCAACATCATTACATAGGGCATATGCCATTTGAGTCTCAATTTTTCTATCTTGAACTCTGTCAGTTTGCACTATTGTACGAATTGTATGCTAATTTTCATAATTCGTATTATAATAAAATTCGTGCCCAACTGTTCAGCGAACTCCGATTCCTATCCCGTATATCTCTCATCATCATTAATTGCTTATATTGAAGACTATAAAGGCTCGTGCCTAGCTCTTTAACATCATTCGTCTTTTAACCATCATGAAGAAAAGTCACAATAGCAGCAGTTGCTGGAGCAGAAAACTAGGAGAAAACAAGTGAAGACTAGATGAGTGGAAAAAATTTGAGAAGAGACGTGAAGAAAGAGAATCGGCACGGAAAAAGTCTTAAAACAAGTATAAATATCAAAATAATTGTTGTATTTTTTAAAAATCTATTCATATATCACACAAGCCAACTATCATGGGACAAGATAAGAGTGTGTGAAAAAAGGTACGATAGAAAATACAATGAGTGTGAAAAGTTCATTGAGAGGTATATGAAGTGGATTGAGCAGAAGAACAAAAAAGCATCAGAAAAAAGTAATGAAAAGTAGTGATTCATTGGGGGGAGAACATCAAGTACCAAAAAGGTCCTGAGCTCTTGACACCAATGGATTACGTAGGTGATGTGCAAGGTTCTAAACAGCCTGTCGACGATTTAGCTCTGAAGGAGTTAGCTACACTACCACTTTATTTTGATGGTGAACCTATAGTTTTTCTCTTCAAAGAGCCGTTGCCATGACAGCGACTCTCTAACAAATACTGAAGAGAAAACTTATGGATAGAACGTTGTTTTCATGGTATACCGTTGGAGTGGGGAACTTTTGCGTATAATACTATAGGAATAATTCTTCGAGAACACCTACACAACGCTCGAAAAGTTCATGCAATTCAGGCTATCCTTCAACTGAGGAAATAAGACTAGCCATTGTATTCCCGCATTACAATGGAGCGTACAAGGCCAATTGTACGCATTATAACGTTAAACTGTACAAAAAGTTTCTCCTAGATTTACCTGAATCCATGGAATAGATTTAAGCACTTCTTTTAGTGTTAAATACTTTATAAAGCTATTTTTACTGTACAAACGCTTCAATATCCATTACTCAGAAAACAAATGTAATAATGCACTGTGAAAGAAACTTGCAAGTTGTAAAATATAGAAACTTATTTTTTCTTATTATAATTAAAGTTACAAGTCAACAATGACATAAGATAATCCAATATTACTACTGAACTTCCGAGATTAGGTCTCTGCACATCGATCGTG
The DNA here is from genome assembly GCF_000648655.2 of Copidosoma floridanum. The sequence continues at coordinate 2,060,697 of NW_019381634.1, forward strand.
ATATCACGATTTTTTTGGGCGAGCTAAGCAGTATACAGAGAAGTGGCTCGTATGCTTCATCGGTTTGTTCTGGCAATCCACGGGTAACTCACATGGCTGGGACCGTTCTTAAAAAAAGATAGCACAATAGTGTGGTGGCGAATTTGGCAGTCCGTGCATGGCTCCAAAATTCGTGAGTGGATTTAGAAAGTCAGTGCGAAGGGAACCCATGTGGAAAATGAAGTAAATTAGCCACTGCAGTGAAAAGTTAAGGCCCATATGAGCCCAGTGCTCAAAATACTATAAAAAGTGTATAGTGTTGTCGTATTCTATTTGAAACCAATCGTTCTACAATTGCTATTTTGTATTTGCACTGAAGGCTGATTGCTAAGAAAAATGAATAGTTTATCTAAAATATTTCTGTGAACGTTAACTTCTTTTTGCTAAAAGATACGAGTTACATGAGACTACATTATCTGAAAGTTACTAAAGTATGACCTTTTTACTTACACCCCTACTCATATGATAATACTGTTTAAAAGAGGATGAAGTGACTTGTATTAAAAAATTAGAAGAGATAATAAAAATTTTTTCTGGAAATTCCAAAATATAACCTTAAGTACATAAGAACAGCTTTTTTTTGTTAGTGACGTTTAAAGATTTAGGCTATATTTTAAAAATAACAATGAACTGGAAATGTAAGGTAATTCTAGGTATAAAATGTAATGTTAACAGATAAAACTAGATGACTTTGTCATATTCCGAGATGTGTACATGTTCGCTACATGAGTAGGAAATAAGTTAACATCACGAAAAAAAATGATGACCACAAACGTACATAATATTATTACAGTTACCAATAAGCATATAAATAAAAACAGACAAGAGAGAATGTATTCGGTCTTCTTTATTAAAACGTATTAATTTCTAATATATTATGACATATCTTTTAAAAGATGTCTTGCATAAACTATGAAACTTATTCTTCCGATATGTCAGCGGCTCTGGATGAAAGAAAGTGCATCAGACTTCACTTATTTTAATAGTATGTAACCTATAAATTTGGACTAATCCGTAAGCAGTAAACACTTTTTCTAAAATAGTTTGACACTTATTTATAAAAAAAAGAGGAAATTTTTTTCATTATTTTAAACTCTTTGTTACAAATTGGTAATCGAAAACTGCCATTAATAATTCGTTCAAGATGCCTATGTTGAAAATGCCTATTCTTACTGACTTTTGAGATATAATAGACAAAGTTTTCTATTAAAACGCGACAAACAATGTATTCCAAAAATTTTTTGCATAGGTAAGTAAGTTTGTATAGTTATTCCGACAACAGCTTGCAGTCAATGTTATTCAGAAGTTAAGACAAAGAATAAGCCCTGAAGAAATCACAGAAACAATTAAGAGAAAAACTACAGTTTCAACAACTGCTATAACATATATTGAGGCTTGATTCATTCCTCGAAACGCAAATAATCGTCATCAAGTATTCTTCCTACTAGAAAATCGCTATTCATTTAATTAATAATGTTATTGGCAAATCAATTTAAAAATGATATTATTGTGACATTCCGTATCATAGAGTTAATGTTTATTATTTGTAAACACAGAGATCCATTCTAAAATTATAAAAAGTGTATGCTCAGCGATCTTTGAACATCAAGCTGTTTATCTGCTTCTGCAATCGCTTGACGTTTTACTTACTTTCTTTAAAACAAGCTACTACTATCTCATAATTTGCGCTACAAGTGCAAGTTTCAGACAATCGTAGAAAGCACTTTTTTAACAACATTAACTTGAACTACTACACCTAAGAATGTTAACAATCGACAATTGCGACATTCTGTACTGCGCATATTTACAAGAAATATCGTACACAACTTTTACAACAACTTGTCCTTAACATACAGTCCAAGAGACTAGCAGACTTAACCTTAAAAAACTGTATAAATATGACACCATGGCAGTGCTTATACCAATCAAGAGTAATTCAGTTAAGCTCTGTAGATACGTATACATTTTTATACATTACAGCCCTAAAGAGAACATCTGAGGGATGTCGAAATATTGACTTTTGTAAACTATTATTAAAGTACAGTCACGCTGTATTTCCAAATTTTAAGCGTTACTTATTAATTTCTTGAAAAGGAAGCAAGTGACTGGGAGTTTTTTAACTTTAGGATATTTAATCTGACCTTGTTTCCGTCATCTGAGTAGAACCCTGAGGGTGCTAACTTTTTTTATTGTTATGCCTTGCTCAATTATCAATTCGTCAGTTACATAATGATCTTCTTAAATTTTGTGAAACAAAATCACGTTTAAAAAGTGTAGCTTCTCAAAACAATGTTTTATTTCTAATTTAAAAAATAATCACACGTCTGACTATAATGATTTAGTACTCATGTAGTTGGCATATGTTAACGGATAAGAAAAAAAGATTTTTGTAAACTACTCAATAGCTAAGATAGTTTGTTGAGTTATTTCATTCATTTTTTATTTATTTCTTATTACAAATGCTCACACAAGTTTGCCTTTTATGTTGATAAAAAATTTAATTCGCAGTTTGTATATACAATAATACCTAATTATATCAAAAATGGCTTAGTAATTCTTTCTATGCTGCAAGATTTAAATTCGCTTTTTCATCACATCCTTAGCAGCTCAAGTCTTAGTTTTTGGTTGCATAGCCTTAACTTCACCCACTAGAAGAAAGTTGTCGTATCTCCAACATTTTAGAGTAGAGATTTTAAACATTTTCACTTAAACTTTGGAGAATAATGGAAAAAATATTAAAAATAGTTGTATCAACATTGTTGGTTGACTGCTAGTAATATTTTAACAAATTTTTTTAAAAACGTTTTACGGGTTTGTGAGGCCCAGTCAGATGACAAAAACTGGATCAAATACAATTATCTTCAAAAACTATTCTTAATTAACGATTACCTTTATCGAAAGATTTCAAACTGATTTTGATAGTAAAATTATGTTACTTCCATACTCAAAATTCATATTATTACTATAAGTTGTAAGGCTGCAGAGTAATTTCTGACAAAATGAAAAAATACAGAAATTTTTTTTTTATTCGGCAATTAAGGGCAGTCCAGAGATCGTTAAAATTTCATACCTTATACAAGCTTGCTCTTATGCTATGAAGAAGTTCAAATAAAACCGGTATCAAGTAGAATCTCAGATGCTGCATATAGGCCAAAGGACTTTGCATAACCAACTATTCTAAAAAACACTATTTTTGGGTAAAAAAAGTCATATTTGAGCCTACGGGCGATGATGAACAATAAAAAAAAAAAAAAAAATCAGTATGTCTGTGTGAGCGTATGTGAGTCTGTATGTGTGTGTGTCTCTGAGTTTGTACACTCGGGCGCTCGCGCGCACCGCGTCACACCCCGAGCACTCTGGACACTTTGGCGGGGCAAAAGACCGCGCGGGGGTGGAAAAAAAAAAAAAAAAAACAAAAGTAACTGTTGAGTAGATGAATTACTTTT
>NW_019381634.1:2065163-2077528 GCF_000648655.2 Copidosoma floridanum
GAAAATAAAATTAAAATTTGTTTAAAAATCAATTGCTTGGGAGTGTAAGGGGGAATGGTGGGTAAAGGTGTGCAGAAGAGTAACACGGCACGGTTGGCAGATATACATATATAGTGGGGAGAGGGGAAATGTGTGGACAATAGTAGGTGAGGGAGACGGGGTAAGGGGGAAAACTTGAAAGGCAGAGACTTCGGGTGAAACCACTTTCGTTTCGAAAAAAAAAAATCTGTCGGTTTTAAAATTCCAACCTCGGGGGAGTAACGCGACATAAGGAACTTCGTTCTAAAAAATCTTTATGTCTGCGTGAGCGTATGTGAGTATGTATGTGTGTGTGTCTCTGAGTTTGTACACCGGGGATGAATTACCTAATGCCTACTCTGCCACAATACACGAGAAAAATTTTAGTGCCAGAATGATCTTTTTTTTCTCCATACGTAGCATATACAAGCTCACTGTTATGCTACGAAGAAGTTAAAAAAAAACCGGTATCAAGTAGAATCTCAGATGCTGCAAACAAACAGGCCAAAGGAATTCGCATAAACAACTAAATAGACAGGTTATTTGGGATAAACTAATGCTATATAGTAGGTTTAGAAGTATACCTGCAGTTTTCGTCGCCTGTTCATTCGTACAACTTCTTCAATTATTACTTTGGTATATAAAAATCGTAAAAATCATGTCTTTTATTGTAGCATTGAGTTGATAATTTATCATTTTAGTTACTGGTAATCGTACTGTAGATGGTGTAAAAGCTTAAATTACTAAGAAAAAACTTGTAGTCTTTAAAAAACTATTTAAAATCATTAACATTAAGGGCAGTCTAAAGATAGTTAAAATATCCTACCTTATCGGTAAGGTTACTTGAACTTCATAGCTTTATAATATTATTTATTGTGCAACTAGCTATTTTATCGAAAAAATAAGAGTTGACGCACATTTTTAAAACATTAAAGGACAAATCAAGCCCGCACTTGGCAAAATTAATTGTGAATTCGAAGCAAAAAATGAAAAATCACATGTTGGATTAATAAGATATAATCTGATGCATGTACGTCTGTGGTAATGACTTTTTTTTCATAATGTTAACTTATCAATCCAATTACATCTCATGAATCCAACATCTGATTTTTCACTTTTTGCCTCAAATTCTAAATTAATCTTGCCAAGTGTGGGCTTGATTTGTTCTTTGATGTGGCAAGAATGTGCGTCTATTCTTATTTTTTGGATAAAATAGCTAGTTGCTCAATAAATAATATTAAAAAAGCTATGCAGTTTGAGTAACCTTACCGATAAGGTAGGAAATTTTAGCTATCTCCAGACTGCCCTTAATGTTATTTATTTCAAACAGTTTTTTGAGGATTACAAGCTTTTGCTTAGTAATTTAAGTTTTTACACCCTCTACAGTACGATCACCAGTAACTAAAATGATACTTTATCAACTCAATGCTACAATAAAAGACATGACTTTTAAGATTTTTATATACCAAAGTAATAATTTAAGAATTTGTACGAATTAATAGGCGACGAAAACTGCAGGTATACTTCTGAACCTACTATATAGCATTAGTTTATCCCAGATAACCTGTCTATTTAGTTGTTTATGCGAATTCCTTTGGCCTGTTTGTTTGCAGCATCTAAGATTCTACTGGATACCGGTTTTATTTTAACTTCTTCGTAGCATAAGAGTGAGCTTGTATAAGCTACGTATGGAGAAAAAAAAAAGATCATTCTGGCACTAAAATTTTTCTCGTGTATTGTGGCAGAGTAGGCAGTAGGTAATTCATCCCCGGTGTACAAACTCAGAGACACACACACATACAGACTCACATACGCTCACACAGACATACAGATTTTTTTATTTATTGTTTATCATCGCCCGTAGGCTCAAATATGGCTTTTTTACCCAAGAATAGTGTTTTTCAGCCATCGGTGCACCTCAGTTATGACCAGATGTTTATATGCATATAAACATCTGTACCAATTTATAGTCACACCTATGATCACGATGTCAAAGTCAAAGAGAAAAAGTTAATCGACCCTTGAGAATCAAGAGCACAGGTGAAACGGCGAGACTTGAATGGTTACCAGACGGTCACCCATCCAAGTACTAACCAAGCCGAATGCACCTTAAACTTGGAGATCGACGGAACTGTAACTCTACCGTTGCGCCACCGTGACCACTCAGATATATAGATACTTTTACTGCTGGCTGCAGAGCCGAGCAGTGCTCAGTGAGTGCTGATTAATTATGGGGATGATTTTGTATGCAAGCACAAAAAAAAATTATTTTTAGCATAACGTGTACGAACCAACAATTTTATCTGTGTCCAAAGATGCACACGAAACTGATAATTATAATTAATAAAACTTTTTTCTCGCTTTGCGAAAGCTTATGTTTGGATTCCGCTCTATCTTTTCTCTACTAACTTTACGTTGAGAACTAGAATTTTAAGCTGCATAGTCTCTTATGAGAAGGTTAGTTAGTACACATCTTTAATAAATTCGTCTCACTCCGTTAAAACCTACTTACACTTACGTTAGTAGTATTGATAGTTTGTAGTGAAGAAAAGAATTTGACGTTAGGTAGACAGCAAAAAAGTTTTTTTGGTCATACATATAGTGGCGTTCTAACAAAAAAAAAAGTTAAATTTTCACTGATAGGTTATGGGACAGCTAGGCGAAGCCAAGGTTGTTTAATTGTGTCTGCAGGAATTCCACTTTAACCCCTTATAAAAAATAGTGTTCTAGTGTATTCCCAGTAAAAATCACTTTAAATAATCGACCAAGAGAGATATAAAATTATGGTCACAATTTGCAGATTGTAATTTTCAATGATATTGTAATAATTAGAAATACTTGTGTTCAAAGCGCACCTTTAAGTTGTGTCAAGACACGTAAAAAATTTGTTACACGTGCACAGCAAGTGCTGCTGGTTGTAGGTGGGCACAAAAAGTACATGAACAATTAAATTAACTGTAAATTTTTGTCACTAATGCAGTGAATCAAGTTTCTAAATTTATCTCCATTTAATGTAAATTTAACTTATGTTTTAAAATCTTCCATCACTAATTCTTTATTTGTAGAATCGTTACTCATTTTCATAGTATAACGAGAATTTTAAGAGTGAAGCACTACTGTATCGTATGGGTACTTCTTCTAGTATAATTTAATAGTAAATATGCTTTCTTACGTCCGTGGTATGAAAAAGTATAAGTTTTCGTCTCAAATGTGCATCTCTCCAAGGCTGTCTCTGTACCTGATGGTGGTTGCAACCCAACACCCAAAAAACTGTTAATATGGTGCACATTTTATGCAAGCTTATTACAGAAAGCACATGAGGGAAGGAAAATAACTCTTTTGTCAGCTAGATTCTTATGTCTTCCACACTGACTTTACTGCATGGTCATGGTAAATATAAATTTACGAGTTAAACTTTAAACTTACAACGTGACCATTAATTAAACCATAAAAATTAATAATGCCTATTCCTTTGCGTATCGCTGTGCAAACTTTTGAATCGCTTTGACTGTAATCAGATTAAATTTTTTTTTCAAGCACACTTAGTAACTTTTAAAAAGGTCACTGCATAGGGGTGGAAAAGTTCATTCCCTCTAATACTATTACATCATATTAATAAGTTTTTATTTAGTTACACTGAAATGAAAAAATAACAGCCCGTTGAAAGCCCGCACTATTCATGCTAAGGAAAAAAAAAATTTAGCGCTCCGTTGAGGCATCAGCCAATCGCAAGTAGTTCTAATCTGTTATGAGTATGACTGAGTTCTCTATAAACAAAATGTATGCACCTTATAAACCATCTTTCCTTTAAGATAACAGTTAAAGATAAAATAATATTGAAATTTTTATGTAATGTGGATGAAAATTCTAAAATGATATCATAGCTTAAACGTTTTTTTAAGTCGAAAAAAACAAATCTTCAAAAAAAGGTATTGCAGAAATATTTTGTATTTAACTATTGTAATACCGGCTAATAAAGAAAAAAAGCGTAAGTGCAAGCATTGATTGATTCAAAAAATTGACAAAAACTGACTGTGTGAAGATATCGGTGAAATTTGGACTAACGTGGCCAAATGACGAACAAATATCTCAATAAGATATAAGGATATAATTATCTTAAGTAATTGGCGCAATAGTAAAATAAGATTCGATTACTTTGCTCCCACCGTATTATACGTTCAATTTCAGAAAAAAAATCTTTTTAGGGCACACAAGTCATGATTTTATTATTGTTAATTATTGGATGCTAAGAAAAATTGATTATCTGAAACAGAAAAAGAAACTAGACTAACGCTTTTGTGTTCCCGTACTTTTTCTAAAACAAGAGCCGTGAGTTTACATGATATTATACGTACAGCTGATGGCACTTACCTTTCTCTTGGTTTGGAGAACAAAGGCTTGTTGACTGACTTGTCTCAGTAGCAGAGACGCAAGTACTCTTACGATTGACCTTCCCCACCGTTATTTTCCAAGATAATGTAACTTTTACCTTTTTTTTACAAGTTTTGTAAATAATTCTGTCAATCTCGTTGTATGATTATTATTAATTTTCGTCAAATATTTATTTCTTAAAAACACTATTGGTTTAAAAACTTCTGACGAAATAACTAGTGTAACTATGTTTAGGCCAGAACGTTACATATGCTTTTTGTAGTAAATCGGCAGGAATAACTTTGTCCTCATACAACACTCCTCGCATACCATTCGATACTTTATTTGACTTCAGAGAAATATATACTTACTTGTTTGACCTGGTAAGCTTACGTAGTAAATATATTTGCGTATAATTTTCTAAGTAGCAATGTCCTGAATAAGAATTCCACAATCTTCATTCTTCAATTACGTAACGGGAGATGCTGTGACGTTTCCACCATATTTACAAAGACGGGAATGTATACAAAGTTTAATGTCCCATGCTCGGTAATTAGAAGTGTTCCTGAAATATTTCTGGCGTTACCTTGATAAATTGAGACTGTAAATACAAGACCTCCTGGATCAAGTAAATTTAAACTAATTTTATCTAAACAGTCGAGTATTTAGCGTTACCATTACTGTTACTCTAAAATCATTTCAAAATAGTAGATATTTTACAAATATAAATATATGTATATAATCTAAATATGTATGAAATCTGACGCCAAAAGCAAAGCCTAGAAGTGGCATTATATGAAAGTTTAAACCTTATTTTAATAAAAGAAGAGCCACTGTCGTTTTTTTGGTGCAATTTTTTTCAATGTACCTAATTATTCTGTGATACTGCACTATTTTTTCATTTATTATTGACTTAACTGCTTTGAAAAAATAGTTATTTTTCATATTCATATGTATTTATTTCTTGACGTCTCATTTGTATGCTTAGAATTTTCATTGTAAAACCACATGACTAACCAAATTTAGAGAAAAGTGTAGCAAATAATTAAACCTGTAGTACTGATTTATCTGTAATATGATAGTATCTCGTTTCGGTATATAAAGCTTCAAAATCACTTTCTTCATGAATAAACGAGATTTTAAAACAGTAGGAGGCTTTAAAAATGCTATAATTTATTTATAAAATCTTTTATAAATAAACCAACAGTAAAAAAAAAAGAAAACTACAAAAAAGTTTGAAAAAAAATTAATAAGCAGTTATTGATTAATTAATGCTTGATTATGTAATAGGGATCATTCCTTAGTAACGTCACCCTAATTTTTAAAATTTCTCTGATAAATAGAACTCATCATTACAAGATGTGTTGAATTATTCTCTTAATTTTATTAATGTGACACGAGTAGTAACAGCAACAGTGAAAAGAAGAGCCTTGTCAAATCAAGAATACGTTAGAAAAAACAATTTTTAACTTCAAAATTCACAATTTCAAAATACTTATCAAACGCATAATGGATATCATTATTAATTTTTACGGCTTCTATATGGTGATAGATATCTTACATCGAAAATATTTGAAGTAGTTGTCTTGAAAGAAAAAGTAGTTGGCCATTGGATAATGAAGCTATCTTGCAAATTTAATGACTTACCGTTGGATATAAAAAAGCAGAATAATTACCAGCTGGTAGAACTCCACAGAATCAAATGGATTAAGAGTGATATTTCTTTAAATTACTTTAAGTAATGTCTTATAACTATTACTAAAAACCTCAAAAGAACTTATACTTACGAAAGAGATTAAACTAAGCTCATTAATTTAATTTTGACGTAAAAAGCTTACGATGCGTCCCAAATGGATTATCCTTTTAAAAACTTCGAAGATAAAGTCTCTGCTCCAGTATGCCTTACACACGAGCAAAGCCATTTTGAAAATAAAAAACTATTTTGTGCTCCTAACATGGGGGCCATCCATAAATTACGTAACGCTGTTTTTGGCCTTTTTTGACCCCCCCTCCCCCAAGCAACTTACCGTAACGTTTTGCCTGACCCCCCCTCCCCCAGTAAATGTTACGTAACTTTTTCTATTAAAAAAAACTTGTTTTTTTTTTTGAAAATAAAAGTTGAGTTATTAATTAAATTTATTATTAAATAAAACTTTTATTTTAACTCTACATGACATGCACTTTCAAAAGGTGCTACTAGCCACTCGTGCATATCACTGATTACAGGAAAGAAAGCTATATCATACGTAAAATCATTATTTGTGAGATCAGAATATTAAATTTCTACGTCCTCTTCTTAGAGCCACTCTATTATTTGCTCAAGAGTATCAAGTTCACAAAGTAATTCTGTTTCTCTTTTCGCTGACATTTTTCTTGCACGTAGATTTTGATTATTAACTTTTTCATAAATTTCTTTGGTGTGAAAGTTTTTTTGCTTTTTTGAAGCAAAATATACTCCACGTGAATTGCATGTCCTACCTTAAATTTAAAAAAAATCGTATGATTTTCTCGTTACGACTAGTCAGCAAGAAAAACAAAACCCTGCTGCATGACAAACGTATAATAGGAGTCAGTAGGTAGTCATGTCACTAGTATATACGTACAATACAGCGCCAAGCGTGGCACGACAAACCAAGGCTGCAGATGACTTATTTACATTGTATGGCACACAAACTCCAACTGCGTTGCAGATTAGTAGGTGGAGCACGCAGCGTTACAGGCGCAAATGTATATTGCAGCATGAGCAAACTCAAACAGCGCTGTAGGTGGTACATGCAACCTCAAGCAGCGCATGTAGAAAAAGTGCGAGGAAGCCACAGCTCCTGCTTACACATTGGCTGTAGGGGAGGCTACTCTACTCAAAAAGAGGGATCCGCTTACGGCGTAGAAGGAGTGAGAAAAAAGGCTTGAAAGATGAAAAAAAAAAAACAATTTTCCATGCAATAGTGCCGTACCAAGCACTGCAAATATTCTTAGAATCCCATTTTTTTTATTTCAGCAATAGTTGATCTCGATGACAAGGATGGTTCTGCTCTTACCATATCATCTATAGACAGCAAAGCAATAACGTAACGTATTTTAACAGTTTTAGTGACCTCAAACCACCTATTTGTCTAACATTATATCTTGATAATAATGATGTCTAACATAATTATAGGACGTACCAAGATTTTGGTACTTACAATTGCAGCCATCTTTGCTTCAGATTTCTTTGTAAAAAGGTGCTTCATCAGCCTGTATAAAAGTATATCAATATTTAAGTTTATCAGGCATATAATCTGTTCTCAAAGTGCAATATTATTCACCTATCAAGTTGTCATTAGCACATAAGTACGTTCTTGGTTGGTGGACTCCTAACTTTCAATTTAAGTTTAAATGTCGATGAAAATAATAAGTTCTACGTAGACGATCAAGAGGTTACTTTTCTAATCAGCAGGTATGAAATTAAAGATGTTGAGATATTTTTGATTGATCCATTAAAATTTTCTGATATAGCTATTAGCATTAGACCAAACAATAATATTCTTTGCCACGTATTAACGTATAGTCATACTATTGATGTAAGACTAAAAGATTTTATTGGCTATTTTTTAAGATTTTATTGTCTTGGACTTGATGAACGAATTTTTAGAGATACCACTACTCACTACTCCGATTTACTTGTTGCTATTTTTAAAGGTAACTCGTTGAGAGTGAGTTATAATATTACTACTGGAGCCTATATAGACGGAAAAAGAGTTTACGAAATCCTTGAATTTATGCCAGCTGTACCACCAGGATACAACATTGTCGAAGTTCTATCGCAAATAGTTTATTGACCAGTTGCTGTGAATACAACTGATAATATTCAGGTGCATATAATTGATCAGGATGGTACCTCAATCAGTTTTTATAGAGAAATTATAAATAAATGGCTACACTTCAAACAACTTGACTAAAAACCAACATAGAGTACAAAAACAACAAGAACAAAAGTTAATTGGGACGAGGCTATGAAAAGAAATAACCACGGGTAAGAATAATTAGTTATTTGTGAGCCACCAAAAAAGGATGAGTCAATAAAAATAAACCGTTGTGAATGAGACGGATCATTGGTAACATAATTTAAATTGGTAATGTGCTTTGTGAAAATCTTAAAGATGCAAAAAAGATTTTTTAATCGAAGAATTAAAGAAAAAGCAGCTTTTGGCTTAATTTTCAAATTTTTAATATGACTGATTAACCCCCATTTGAGCTCTTAACACTGGCTATTGGATACCACTACCATAATAGTACATTAAGATCTATGTCTGCTGTCCACAATGTAAGTCGAATAAAAAAATTACACTTTTGTGTGGAGTAGTAAAATGTTACTTACTACAAAAAAAAAGTGCAACAATAAAACCATAATAGAAGCTTACTTTTTTATAAACAAATAAGAGAATTATGTAAGGCTTCATTTATAGTGTAACTATTTAGCAATCAAAAGTCAAAATAATTTTGTGAAACAAGTGACACTTACAAGAGTCATACACTTTTTTCATATTACTTCAAATTTTGAACAAATGTATGAGATTAAAAACTTTTTGTATCATCATTTAAGTTACTTTTTCTCCTGCTTTTCTTACAATGGAGGCCTACAAATTAATTATATTGTGCACAAAAGTTTTTGTAGTAAATTAATAAATAAATGGTAAATAGCTATCCATAATATGAACAATATTTAGTTGTTGCAAGCGGTAAAACACTTGGAGATCATAGTATCACCGAATCTCCTTTACTGTAAGTAGAGACGGAAGAGGACGAGAGTGCAGCAGATCTGGCTCTTACCCAAGAACCAGAGGAGATAGCCAATCTTGACCCTTGGAGAGCGCAGCAAATCCAGCGCTAGTTGGTATGTCTATGGCTCTGTAGTCCGCTATGGCAACGAAGCCAGTGACTCCGTATGTCTAGAGTAATACGAGGCTAGGCAGGTGGCTCTGTATCACCAGAAGGCTATGAGGTTAGGTGGACCCGTATCTTTGTAGTTGTACTACTCATAGTATTTTATATTTTTAACTTATTCTCTTGAAAAAAAGGCACTCCCATCGAGGTTTGAACCAGCGATCTTTTGCAGAGGATTTGAGGTCTCATTATCAATTAGCTATAAGGAATTTTTTGTAAGAAGATCAATAACTCCTTATTATAGTGTAGTGCGTAACTTGTATTTAATTAAAACATAAATAAACTTCTTTTTCATTCTAATTCTTTGATTATGAGCTAGATCAATAGAAAATTAATGTATTAAATACACTAATTTTTTCTATTTGATTAGATAATTTGCTTGGAAACTTAGTAAACAACGTTTTTAGTAAGAACTTTCCTATATAATAAATTAAATAGTTTAATTTGTTCATTAATTAATTTACTTAAGAACAAAAAAAACATAGTTTTCTGTACAATTTTTGTTAATTGTTAGAAAATTTTCAAAAATCCTTTAAGCAATCATGCATTTGCTTTTTTTTTATTCTGAAATTATTTACACAAAGATTATGATTAAACTGGTGAGTTCTTACTACGCTTTGTTTTTTGATTGATAACAAAGGTGATAAACACAATTTGTCAAGGTTTTTCTATAAAGTTAAAACATTCAAAAAAAGTTCAGCTCCACAGTCGGCATTTTTTGTTGGTATTTTTTATGATATAATAAATATACGGTTAGTTTTCTGATAATACGTGTCGAAAAAATGTACATAGGACGAACATCCCAGATCAACATTCACTGTAATATAGGAGCATGACAGATATGAGCAAGACTTTAAAAATGTAATTAGCATAGAAATGTATTAAATAGAAAGTTGTTCTTAAATCATCGGAAAATTTGATGGAAGCATAGTCTTGTGCTGGCCAACTGGACAGTATATTCTTGTATCATGGCTTTTATTTAAGCTTTCCTTACGGCAGTTATGAATTGTTTGTTTAATAATCATTCATTTATCAAATACTGAAACGTTTATGAAAACCACCCCTACTTACCAAATATTTTTATGTGAACCGTAACTGAGGCACCATTTACTGTATTATTTGAGCTATCCTTTTATAAAAGGTATTTCCATCTAAGCAGAAATTGAGAGAATGCAGTACATGGGACCCTTTTAGACTACCCCTCTAGCCTACCCTCTACCCTACTGAGGTTCTATGATAGCATAATCAGGGAGTGTTTGGTAGGCTTTAAGAAGCCTGTCTTAATCAACGTAACATTATAACCTTTTAATTTATGAATACAAATATGTGTTTTTAACTAAATATGTTTATTTTTTTTTATTGAAATTGTAAACCACCATATTGCTGATCAGGTGTAGTTATAAATATTTAATTTTAACAGATATCAAATTGAAAATTAATAAGTATATAAACTGATACTTAAAAATATTACTTATTGGTAATTGCAAGTTAAAAATACGGACGTGTGACTTCAAGTTAAATTTAAAGTACTTATAATAATAATAAAATAATACATATAAATACTGTTCACACTGCAGATCTTTTTATTTTGTAAAAAAAATGTACTTACTTAAATGACAGATCAGCTTGACTTAATAGCATACAGTTTAATGACAGCGTACTGTTGTACAGTTGCACCTAAAAATTTTTAAACATAAGTCTAGTTCTTAAATGGATTTTATCGCAAATTTTTTAACCATGAAAATTTTTAGAAAGACTTGTACAGTAACGAGTGGAACAAAAGATTGATATTGATTAAAGTAGAAAATATTACTTACCTGGTAAAGATAAGACTATTTGGCGTATAAAAGTTAAGCTTTATTATATAAAATGCTACTTCTATTCTTAAACTAATATAGAGGGGCTACGTTAACTAGTAATTATAATTTAAACGTGATAAATTAAATAGCACTTTGTGTAGGCTTGAGCGGATGACTCTTGGCACCGTACTATCACAATACTTTTTGATGTAGCTTCTTAATTGAAAATATTTTAGAAATAACTGACAACATTACGGTAACCCTTATGTCTTGTGATTATCAAGTCCTTTTACTGTTAAGCAACAACTTAAAAAGATGAATCTTGGCATAAAAACTTTTAATACCACTTTAAAGAGATACGTTAACATGATACGCTTATTAACAAGAAATTCTCGTGCATCGTCCTAACTTACTTATACCTTCCAGTCCTGGTGTTAGCTAAGACTTCATAAGTATATATATATACATATACACTTATTAACTCTTGGCTAACTCCAGGGTTAGAAGTGTATATATATATATATATTACCTTTTTCTGCTTAATACCTCGAAAAAATCCCTACCAATGACCCCTAATCGATTGCCCATCGTAGATCAATGATTTCGATTGGCAAATTATACACAAGCACCCTCTTATATCTGCTCAATCATCCTTTAAGCCTTATTAGCATAATGGTTTAACCAGAAAATCTTACTAGTGGCTCTACTGTTTTAGTATTCATGTTTCAGACCGTTTCACTCTTTCAACAGTAAAGGCCTCTACACAAACCATGTACCCGCCACCAACCAACAAGCCACACCTCTTATGCCTGAGTACGGAAGCGCCTACGCACCACCTAGCTAACTAGCCACATAGCTACTTACCTAACTAGCCTGGTGAAAATACCATTTCATGGTAGGTACAGGCCATGTCGATTTACCACTTGAAAATTCGAGTACCAGGCAGTATGAACAGCAGTGTCGATGTATCGATGTCTGTACAATGAAAACATACATACATATTAAAGGTGATAATAATTAATCGGACGAGTACATACATGTGAAGGTTATGTTAAAATATATATATACAATTTACAGCTTCACAAACGCACGGATGTGTACGTAACACACTCATGAATATATATATATATATATTCCTTTATGCATTTGTATATGTTAATTTTTTATTTCAACAGTAATAGTGTACACACATCCGTATACATATTAATGTACATATATGTAGTTAACGTATATGTAGGTATATGCTGTTAGACG
>NW_019381634.1:2077560-2093576 GCF_000648655.2 Copidosoma floridanum
TATATGAATATATATACATCTACATATATAATATAGTCGTGAAAGTTGGAGCGAGGTTTTGCTCCCCCCACTTCACTGCAGCTCCCACCAGCTCCCCCCCCAAAATAAAGTAGTTTTTCTTTAATTTTCTTGCAATTTTCGAGTAATCCTACTTTTCTGCTAGCTCCCCCCACTCCAACCCACCTCCCCTTTTCTCCCCTCCAGCTTCGTTTATACTCCCCCAGCTCCCCTATATATAATGTAAATAAATTTGTAAGGCCTTATCTATTAACTGTTAATAATGGTCTAATTTTCACGTGTTATTTTATTTGACCATAACAAAAAATTTGGTAACAACTAACTTACGATGTTAATTTTAGTTACATGCTCTAGAATGTCTTTTTAGGTGCTCTGCTCTTACATAACCTTCCCCACAATTTTGATAAAAATTTTTTTGAACGTTTTTTTCATGACTTTTCAAATGTCTCTGTAAGTAATTACTTCATTTGAAACATTGCCCGCATTTGAAACACTTTAAATTTCACTCAATGTTTTGACATTTCTTTGTCTGACGCATATAGTTTTTCTTCTCTAATATTATAATGCTGCATAGATCACATACAAAAAATTTTTTTTTGTGAATTTTTTTGTGCGATGATAGACACTTTTGATTCGAAAATTTTGAGTTACATTTATCTCACTGATAAAATTTTGCATTCATGATGGTGTTTCTGAAAATATATTACATAAAACAGATTGTAAATGATTTTATAAGCCTGGGTACTAGACGGTCCTGAGATTTGCTTTTTTAATGAAAGCAGAAATTCGCAAGAAAGTATAAAACTAGTAGTGAACTAAAAAATAGTACTTTTGTTACTCTAAAATTTTGTTCCAAGCAATATTTTTAATTTTTAATTTGTTTTCTTATTCAATATCAATAAAAAACGATACTTCTGTACAATATAAATGGTAGTGAAAAAGAATTGTTAGTATTTAGTGTTATTCTTAGAATAAAGACTTCATTTTCTTTTTTTTCACCAGCAACTAATTCAGCTTTGATGTTGTATTTAAATAATTATGTAGTTCGTAATCTTGCACCCTTGCAAAGTCCTTTAGAAACGATTAAGCTTCGTATTAACATAACAAAAGCGTTAATTTTCAAATTCAATTCGTGTAGAGGGAGACCTTCTTTAATACTATTTAAATATTCTGTAGGGAAACTAATATAAATGAGATCGCTTGATTCACCTACTCCTATGTATGTTGCTTCATTATTACTATAAAACGTTACTACCATATTACTTAAAATTTTTTTGTCAAAAAAATGTGTGTATTCATCGTGAGATGTTAATATAGCTTTACTTGTAAAAAAAATCGTCATCATTATTAAAAATTGTAGAACACGTATCATGTGTTTTCCATGTCTGAGGAATTCTAAAAGCTTTAATTTTGCCTTCTCCTATTTCTAGTAGCAATAAAGGAAATTTTTTAATAATCAAAGTATATTATTTTTTAAACAAAAATATTTGAAAAGGCCAAGAATTGAATACTTTTTGGTTTCTAGAACATAAGTAACTTTGTTTCCGTTTTTTACTACTAGAGAATTTGACGAAATTCTCCACGTTAAATTATTATTCTATTTTTAAAAGGTTTATTTATACCAGATAATTATTTTAAGGTCCTATCAACAATTTCTAACGCTTTTTTCAGTATTATAGAACCTCCATCTCAAAGAATAACTTCTACATTACGTAATTTTTGTTTATTTGGCTTAAACTAGAAGAATGCAGTTTTTATGATGCTTAAGTCTAAAGGAAGTCTGAAAGTTCTGTGAGTGGTCATATCCTTTGGAGGCAGAATAGAAGCAATACCTGTCAAAGCCATTGTAAAAAAGTTCTCTGTAGATGTAAGAGAAAGAACTTTTTTTTTTGGTGCAATTTGGAAGTCTAATTCACTGTCACATTTTTGTTTAGACATTTTGTATCTTTCCAAAACGTATTTAACGAAGTAACAGTAAACGAAGAAAAAAATACCATTGGGCCAAAATTTCAGTTATAAAAAATTAAAAGAAAAATAAAAGTCAACGAACGATACTGTTAAGACAAAATTTATCTGTGATTCTAACAATATTGTAATTTTTTAATTCTTACGATATTTGAAATCTTTTAATACGTTGTCGTTTCAAATATATAAAAATTAGGCATTAGTCAGGGAAAATAAAAAATGATTGTTAAGAGTTCATGTACTTAATAATAATTGAAATACATTTATTACATGTATCAATTAGAGGTAACAATAATTATAATTCGAGCTTCTTTTTATACTTCGTAAATCTATATTTGCAATTACAGGGGTTGGTGTGCAGAGCACGTAGGGTGCAAAGATATTTATAAGAGCTCAGAATGAGGTCTCCGAAATACTTATTGACACATACAGGATAGACAGCTTATTTGAAAAAGGGGGCTACTAGAAGAAATAATAAAGCTCACCAAAAAAAAAGTTTAGGGCACATCTTTCTATATAAACCTCACCACTTTCATCCAGAATTAGGAGCTTGTTTTTTATATTTTTTCAAAAGCAGCCTAGTAATTATTTTTCAGCGTAAAACTTATATTTCCGAGTATTTTCGCAAAAAGGTGTAGTCTTCCAAATGCTGTCAAATCGACGTTAACATATTCTATTTTACTACTAATAATTATTATTATNATAATACAAAGCTTATTTTGAAAAAATGAGACTTACTACACAACAAGGGTGGAGTATTTATACATATAAATATACTAGTTGGGCTACACCCCCTGCGCACTCTGCACGCAAACCCCCACCTCCCCCCAACCTTGTTGTGTTATAAGTCTAATTTTTTTAAATAAGCTTTGCAGTCATTCTTTACAAAGCCTTAAAAATGATAAAAACAATTATTAGTATGATAAATAATATGTTAAAGTATATTTGACAAAATTTAGGAGACTACGGCATTTTTCGAAAATACTTAGAAATTCATGTTCTACGCTGGGAAATCATTACTGGGCTACTTTAAAAAAATATGAAGGACAAGCTGCTCATTTTAAATAAAAGTGGTAAAGCTTATGCAGAAAGAGAGATGTGCCCTTAACTTCTTTTTTGGTAACTTTATTATTCGTTCTAGTGGACTCCTTTTTCAAATGAACTGTCTATCCTGTATGTGTTAATAGATATTCCTAAGACCTCGTTTTAATCTCTTATAACCATCTTTGCCCCCTGAGCAATCTGCCCACCCTTCCTCATGATCGCAAATACAGATTTACGAAGAATGAAAAAAAACACAAATTATATTAATTGTTACTTGAAATTTATGTATCTAATAAATGTATATTCATGATAATTAATTACATGAATTTTCAACAATCATATCTTATTTTACCTACTAATGCCTTATTTTATATTTATTTAAAACGACAACGTATTGAAAGATTTCAAATATCGTCAAAAATTGAAAGATTACGATTTTGTTAGAATCACAAATTGGTTGTTTAAACAGTATCATAGGTTGATTGTTATTCTTCTTTTAATTTTTGATAACTAAAATTTTGGTCCATTAGTATTATTTCTTCGTTTACTTTTACTTTGTGAAATTCATTTCCAAAAGTTACAAAATATCTAAGCAAAAATGTGACAGTGAACTAGATTCTCAAATTGGAACGGAAGAATATTTTTTTTTTACATCTAAACAGAACTGGAAGTCTAAATATAAAGTTAAAGATAGATCTGTGAAAAAAAATTATTACTATTACTACTGTTTTTTCAGAAATAATAAAATTTGAAAAAAAAATTTTTTTTATCGATGGTCCTGGTGAATCTAAAAAAACTTTTCTAAATAAAACATTAATTTATTATTTTATATCAACTGATAAAAAGGTTAAGACTTTTGCCAAATTCTCCCAATTATAAAAAACGAAAGCAAAATTACTGTAGTTCTAAAAATAATAAAAATTTTCATTTCTTGGCCTTTGTTTGGTATTTTTTTTTTTTCTAAATAATATACTTTTATTAATAAAAAATTTTCTTGACTGCTACTGGATATAGGAGAAGAAAAAATTAAAACTTTTAGAATTCCTTAGACATAGAAAACAAATTATACATGTTCTAAAATTTTTAATAATAATGATGATTTTTTTATAAGTAAAGCTATATTAGCAATTCACAATAAATACACTCATTATTGGAACAAAAAAGTTTTAAGTAATATGGTAGAAACATTTGTAACGTCTTAAAGTATTAATAAATCAACTTACATAAGAGTAGGTAAATCAGTCGATATTATTTATAATTATTGCCCTACAGAATATTTAAATAGTATTAAAGAAGGTCTCCCTCCACACGAATTAAATTTGAAAATAAGCGATTTTGTTATGTTAATACAAAACTTAATCGTATCTAAATGACTTTGTAAGGGTACAAGATGACGAATTACATAATTATTTAAATACAACATCAAAGCTGAAATAATTGCACGTGGAGAAATGGAAATTAAGTCTTTATTCCAAGAATAACACTAAATACTAGAAATTCTTTTTCAATACCACTTATATTTTATAGAAATCAATTTCCATATACCTTAGCTTCTTTTATGTCTATCAATAAATCTTAAAGTCAAAGTTTTAATGCCTTAGGTTTATACCTTACAAAACCATTTTTTTCTCACGGGCAATTTTATGTTGCATTGTCTAGATGTAGAAGCAAAAAAAAATTATTTATGCAAATTGAATCAGAAAACAAAATTTGAAATTGAAAATCTTGTTTGGAACGAAATTTTAGAGTTACAAAAAAACTATTTCATAGTTCATTACTATTTTTATACTCTCTTGCGAATTTTTTTTTTCCTGAAAAAAGCAAATTTCAGTACCACTAAGTACCCAGATTTATGAAATCATAAACAATCCGTTTTATGTCGAATGCTTTGAGATACACTATCATAAATGCAATATTTTATCAGTGTGACAAATGTTACTGAAAATTTTAAAATTAAGAGTGTGTATCATCACACGAAAAAATTCACACAAACAATTTTTTGTACGTGATCTATGTAGCATCATAATATAAATCATAATATAAGAGAAGAGAAACTATTTGCATCATACAAAGAAATGCCAAAATATTGAGAAAAATTTAAAGTGTATTAAATGCGGGAAATATTTTAAAAGAAGTAATTACTTGCAAAGTCATTTGAAAAGTCAAGAAAAAGACGTTAAAAAAAATATTTGTCAAAATTGTGGGAAATGTTACCTAACAGCAGAGCACCGCAAAAGACATTTTAGAGTGTGTAACTAAAATAAACATCGTAAGTAAGTTAACTGTAACCAAATTTTTTGTTATGGTCAAATAAAATATCATGTTTACATGTGAAAATTAGACCATTTGTAACAGTTAATAGATGAGGCTTCACAAATTTATTTACATTATATATGGGGGGAGCTGGGGGGGAGTATGGGAGGAGCTGGAGGGGATTAAGGGGGAGATGGGTAAGAGTGGGGGGGAATTAGCAAAAAGTAGGATTACTCGAAAATCGCACTGAAAAGAAAGAAAAACTACCTTATTTGGTGGGAAGCAGGGGGGGAGCAAAACCTTGCTCTTACTNTACGTATATATATATATATATATATATATATATAAATGTCTATAACAGAATAACTATTACAAGCATTAGTTAAAGAATCTCACTTTTCAATAAATTTAACAGTATCTGCCGCATTATTAGATACCAATCTATGAGGATCTTGCGAAGCTGTGTAAACCGCAGCTGCCATTCGACGGCTTAAAAGTTGCATCGCTATTTTTATATTTATAACTTCAAAACTACTGGGCGTGAAGTGACTTTGAGTTAAATGACCTAATATATTTGAAGTGCTACTGCTCAAGTCAAGTTCCCAAGTTTTTAGTATGGCAGAAAAATTCATTATAATTTTATCATCGACATAAAAGTATTTATGTGATCTTAATTGGACAAGGAATCGTTTTATAAGATGAGGCCAATCAAAGACTACGTAAATTTTGCGATTTGCCAGAGAAAAATAAGGTTTTTTAATGGTTACTTTAAATAATTTCCACATAAGTGTCTGATTGTTTGGACCTTGATCACAAACGATTACTTTTACCTTTGCTCCAACTTTAAATAAAACACTTAGGGTTTCTCTGACTATTTCAAAAAGCTCTTCAGGCGATGCACCGTATTTATGAAAACCAAAAAAATGTAATTGGCGACAAGGATTTCTTACATTTGTACTATCTAAACATATTAACAAAGCATGACGATCTAACTTGTCTGCTCTACGATTTTCACCCAAATCTGTAAAACCTTCAATAAGATCTTGCGCTTTTGAATATTCTTCGCTTGATTTGATCGAAATTTTATAAAATTTTATTGCACATACGCGTATTCTGGTGGCAAAGACATCATTTTTTTTTTTAATCGAGTGCCAAACTACATCACTCAAACCCCGTGAAACATTATACCCACTAAATCCACCCGCCCTCTTACTGTTGATTGTCCTGCCAATCGTACCTTTCAATCTCGCAACCGAATATAGCAAACCACAGAATAAAAATATAATATTTAACATAAGTTCTTTTCATCCTCGTTATACTCGCTCTTCTTACGTTTAAATTGCATCTTTACTAAAGTAGAAGCAGTTTTAGAAAGACCTTTGCCGTTCATAACGTCATAATTGAGCTAATCTTGGTTTTAATAGGTTTTTAATAGTTGAGTTGTTCCGTTGAACTTGTTGTTTTAACGTTTTAATTTTTCTAAGATTTTTGGCTTTATCCACTTCTAAACTTAAAATTCTTTTTCTCAGATTAATAATCATCTGCCAGGCCTTACACAAAACTGATTCTGATTTTAAACTTGAAAAAGTTTTACTACTAAATTTTAGTTCTGTTTTCGTATCTGAAATCTGGTTAGTGTTTTTGCTACTATTGGCATTTATGATTTGGTTTTGTTGTTCAAGTCTTTCAAAGCTTAAGTAATCTTTATTTACCTCAACTTCTCCAAAATTAAAAAAAATCTGCTTTCTAGAAGGATACATGGCATCACTCGCTTGCTTCGTCACGCTTGACATCTTTTCAGATAGCACATCATCACTATTTTCCACATTATTTTGTGCGCAAACTACACAATCAATGCTAGAATCAACAGGCAAATCAATGTTTATCAACGTGCCAGCAGCATTATCTATGGATGCTGCAGGTACATTAACTGCTGTGAGAGTTGATTCTTGAGGTTGATTCTCAGTTTGTTCGCATGATGATTGTTCCTTTGGCTGTCGCTCCCGTTCGATTTGATGTTATGTCATTGTCATGTAATTTTCAAACACGATTTTTGCTTCAGGTGCCTGCCAGTGAGTTAGATTTCTTAGCAAGCGTATAATTTGGCCTTGATCATTTTTTTACGAAATCAGCATCGTTAAAATGTTATCCTACTAATGCAAGATGCTTTTGCAACAAAAATATGACGTGACTGGTTGAAAAGAGTGTATGAGGTGGTAATCTTAGTTAACCAGAGACCTTATAAGGTAATAATACAAGTTAAGTTACAGTGGTGCTGCTTGCATTGAAATCTGCAAAGGAAAAAAACCAAAAATGCCCAAGAATTGTACGCTCAGTGCTCAAAATTGAGTGAAAATCAAGTATATCGTAGTTTACGGTGTACTAAACAATATGTAGTAAGTCCAATTTAAAAATTTACTACTGACAACCCCATTGCATAATTGTTCATTTGAAATTTAAATTATTTCTTATTTTTGTCTTGCCAAAAATATCTTGATGAAACTATATGGAATCAATAGGTATGGACAACACCTTCAATAGTTCCTAAATTTTACATTCTTAAGATAAGAAGCAAAAAAGTTATTAAAAAACTCATTGTTACGCCCCTTATTTTCGTTAAATGTGATACTAGAGTTTTGCAGCGAACTGCACATTGTTGTTCTTATTTTTTAATGAATTGAAAAAAAATGTTATCTGTGGGATCGATAAGAGCCAAGATACGGCATTTTCATTGTTTCGCTGCAGCGGCTGCCCTTATTATTATTTTGACTTCAGACCGTACCCATTCCCTTCTTCAATGTAATTTTTTTTAAAGAAATTTCATCCCCGATTTATTTTATTAATCCTTTCACCGTAAACAAAAGATTAATTGCCACCACCGCCTCCTACAAGCCAAGCGCCCCGAGCGTACCAATGGCGTCCGAGCCGACCCGAAGAGCCCACTCCACTATGTGAACGCCACGCCACTGCATAAGATTCTTGGTTGCAAAATAAATTAATCTTAAAAAAAACCACTGACGAATATCTAGAAAAATGTTCTCGAAGGTAATTTTTCCTTAGCTTTACGGTGGCGCTATTTATTTTGACGTACGTCGTCTCTGAAACGTCGAAAAATATATGTTTTCAAAAACACTTACCAAAAATTAAGCTTCCTAGAGTTTTTAATAATATTTGCTTACTTTTCTAGATAGTTGTGTCA
The DNA here is from genome assembly GCF_000648655.2 of Copidosoma floridanum. The sequence continues at coordinate 2,086,040 of NW_019381634.1, forward strand.
GTTTTAGTCCGTTACCAGTATTGAGCATCAATATACGAAAAACATCAGTATTTGATTTATTTGTGCAATGTACAGAAAAAAACCAAACACGATACAGTGTACAGTATATAGTACAAACTGTTTGCTTCCTTGACACTGCAAAAATAGAACAACTTGGTTGCACTCTCAGCTATCGAAGAAGCTGCCACCCAGCACTGTTTATGGTTATATTTTCAATACTAACTACAGTAATACTAACTACAGAGCATTGTCCTATGAGTATAAATGGACGTCGACTTACTGAGTTATGATGAAGCTGAGGACACCATGCAAAAAGTCATCAACAGTGTTGAACCAATGATAAGTTATAATACGGAGCTTGATAGTTATTAATACGAAGGGGAAGGTCCCTATTTTGATTGTTATAGACCATAGGACAGAATATTTTCAGATTCGATGACAAATTTGGAAATAATTTTTTCACAGTATTCCACACTGTAAATTGGGAAAATCGTATGTACTTTGTATTATTGAAATTTAATTTAAAATCAAACTAAAAATTTCAAAAATTTTTAAACATGAACAAAATAAAAGTTAGCGTAAGAGGGGACGAAAATTGTTTATTCAGAACTTTTTCTTATTTCCTGTATAGTGACGAAGATTTCCACATGAGACCTCGTTCTTTAGTAATCAATAATATTGTAAATAAATGGCAAAATCATTATGAATTTAGAGTAGGGAACGATTTTTATCAAAATGTATAAAGTAGTGATTATTATCTATTAACATAATGTCAAAAAATAGGACTTATGGTACAAGTGTTGAAATTAAAAGCTTCTCAGATTTATTTAATGTTCACGTTATAGTTAATTTCTCGAACAACGGTATTCAATCATATGGAAATTTAAAAAGTAATCTTAAACTAAAAATTAATCTTAAAGGAAAAATGTAATAAAAAATATTGCAGTTGATGGATTAAAGATTATATCTCCAGAAAATCATAAAAGATTTTTTTTCTAAACTTGTATTAAATAAAGTAACTGGTTCGACATCATTCAGAGACATTATAACATATAAAGGAATAAGTTATGAAACTTTTAAAGATACTGCAATTGCAATGGNAAAAAAAAAAAAAAAAAAAACCCCACCTGTTTTTCTTATCGTCCCATTCACTCGGTGTACATATAATATACGGTTGCCCAACCCGTGCCCCTCCTACGTTTCCTCTGCATCATGTGTATATACCGTTCCCGCGCGTGTCTTGACCTTCACCGAGGGCTTTCGATACAAGAGATTTGACGTAATACCCAATACACGCGCTCGCAAAGCTCGAAATAGAAGCATCGCTATAAAGCACACGCTTGCGCGTTACTTACGTCCATACATATAACACATGTACTTACAGCACAATCAACAGTACAATGAGTGTATGTACCTGAGAAAAAAGTCGAGTCGTCGCGCTTGAGACCCCGAGGCTTTTATTTTCACGGCTCACGCGTCCGACTTTTGCAAATTGGGGATTTACTTTTGATAGCTTTTTCTACCCTAAGAATACAATATCGGTACTAGTTTCCCTTTTACAAGTGAAATCAATTGTTTTTTTTTTTTTTTTTTTTTTTTTGACATTTTTCCAGGGACAGATTACTTTATTGAGTTAGTCCTCAGTTTGGAAATGAGTGACGAATTTAAAGAAGTTGACTTAATTATTTGGGATAAGGCTTTAATAATTCCAAAAAAACGCATTAGAAATGGTAGACAGCACGTTAAGAGTTTTTAGTAATACTGAAAAATATGTTAAGAGTAAATTAATTATTTTAGGAGGTGACTTTCGTAAGATTTACCCAGTGATAAGAAACGGTAATAGAAAAATTATACTTGAACGAACTATTAAATCTTCATTTTTATGGAACTCATTTCAAATTTTGAAATTAGAAATCAATATTCTTTTAAACGACAAAGGATTTTTAAGATCTTTAATAAAAATTGGGGGAGGAAAAATCAAGACATTCCTGAAAATTTGATCTCAAAAAATGAATGGTTTCAAATATTTTCTAATACCTACACTTGTTCGATGAATAGAATTATACTTACATTGCATAACAAAAGCACCTTTTATTTAAATAATAAAATTCTTAAAAAATTAACGGGAGAAATGAAAACTTACGATAGTATATATAACGCAACTTATAACGGGGTTGATAATTCAGACGATAATATTTATTTTAATTTTCCGGTGCAAATATTGAACAATATTCGGGAAGAATAACAACCTCATTAACTAAATCTAAAAATTGGTATAATAGTGATGTTACTGAGAAATTTAAGTATATCAGATGGACACTGTAATGAATCACGTCTACGAATAACAAAATTATAATAGTAAAATATAGAAAAAGAAATTATAACTGGAGAAAAAAAAATTAGAAATAGAGTTTCATTTTAAGAATAACTTTAATCACAGGAAACTCCTCAACACTACCGTTTATTTTGTATCGTAAACAATTTCTAATTGTTGTGGCATTTGCTATGACAATAAACAAATTCCAAAGTCAAAGTTTCGATAATGTAGGTTTGTATTTAAAAAAACTCTTTTTTTCTGATGGTCGATTATATGTGGCTTTATCAAGATGGAAAGATGTAAATAATTCACCCATTTAAGTGGAAAGGTAAAAACATACAGAAATAGAAAATATTGTTTAAAAGAGATTTTTACGTAATTTATCGACCTTACTTGATGTTTTTTATAGATATATCAGCAATATTTATGGTAGTAAATTGAGAGTCACTTATTAATGTTTCATCATTTAAAAAGTATACACGACATTATGTATGAAAAATGGTGTAGGGGGCCTCTGAGGAAGGCTGCAGGGAGTCTGTTGAGGGACAGGCAAAATTGTGTGGAGNGTCAAATTAGCGATGAAAACGGTCGAATTTTAGCTTATTTGTAGGGGGGCTGTGGGGGGGTCCAAGTGGGGAGGCTGTGGGGGGATATGTGGAATGTCCCACACAAATAACTATATAATATATAGAGATATATACTCGTGGGGCGACCTCCCACTTACAAATTAAGTAGACAAAATAACGATATTACTTATATATTTATCAATGCAGTCTGATAATTAGTTTACAACAGCAGAATACGTGACTCAAAAAGAAGTTGATAAAACATATGATAGCATAAATATTAATTTTTAAATAGAATTTTAAAATAATATCAGAAAAGGTCTCCCACCACACGAATAAAAAATAGAAAATAAATGCTATAGTAATGTTAATGAGACTTTTAATTAGATGACTTTTATAAGAGTTACTAGATGTATTTGGTCGTGGCATTCATTTAGTGTGAGAACCGTAAAGCATCAGTTAAATAACCAATTTGGTAAGTTTCTCATTATTTAAAGGTATTTTAGCTAATACAATTTCATTTGTATGTTCAGGTAAAATTATTTTATTATGAGTCATTGTATTTCATTCAGCTCGAAACATTCGCGTATCGCCCTAAAATTTCAGCGAATGAAAGGTGACCACATTAAATACAATGTTTCTGAACTTAACTATAATCTGGTAATAAAAGAGTCAGCGCACGAAGCGCATAACAGTGTGTAAAAAGTATAATTGTAAGATCTTAAATCTGCTAAGTACATCCTAAGCACGTTTTTTTACCAGTTTCATTGAACCAAATTAAAATAGGTTGGTTTACCTTTAAATAAATAAGTGGCAACACAAGCAACTTTAACTAAGCAACTAACTGCTGATACTATTATTTGGTTAATGAGAGTTTTCACGCAGTGCACGCCCATAAACACACACATACACACATACACTAGTGGGGCTGACGCCCTCCTGCTCGCTCCGCGCGCCAACCACCCACTAACAGATTGAGTAGACAAAATAACAACATTACTCATCTAATTGTGAATGCAAGCTGAGAATGAGTTAACAACAGCAGAATACGTGACTCACAAAGGAGTTGATAAAATAGATGATAGAATAAGTATTAATTTTTCAACAATATTTATCCATAATGTAGAAATAATTTATATATTTCCTATGATCAGAACAGCTCTTGCAACTTATTTTATGTACCCTCCTCAACATTAATTTTTCAACAATATTTTTAAATAATATCAGATAACGTCTTCCACCATACGAATTAAAATTAAAATCAATTGCTATAGTAATGTTAATAAGAAATTTAAGTATATCAGATGGTCTCTGTAGTGGCACAAGACTTAAAATAACAAAATTATTTAAGTATTATATAGAATCAGCAGCAAAGTTCATATTCCTTGAATAACATTGAATACTGGCACCTCATCATCATTACCTTTTATCAACAAATTACAAGGACACAGTTTTGATTTCTTAGAATTGTATATAAAAAAATCTTTATTTAGTTACGGACAATTATACGTTGCTTTATTAATACATAAGAATCCAAAAAGAATTTTTATTAAAAGGAATCCGAGAATAAATCATAATTTACAAATTTTGTTCAGCAAGAAATTTTTTAGTAATTTTTTCTGAAATATGTCACTTTGAAGATCGTCACATTTAAACACACGTATGTTAATTCATAAGAATCATGAAAAAGAAATTTGTGAAAAATGTGGAAAGGATTTAAAAAAAACAGATGGGTTAAAACGACACATAAAATGTCAGAACATTAAACTAACAGAATCAATCATTTCCTTACAAGCTTAATTGTGTTTGTCTATTTAATTATACCTTATTCTGAATTCTGTCTTTTTGTAAATCAACTCCTCAGGTAATCAAGAACTTCATATTTAAGTAAAGTACACATTATGGATTAGACAGAGATTTGAAATGTAAAAGTTTAATAGAGTTAAACAAATAATAGTACTTTAAAAACATATAGTAAGTAAGTGAGACCGAATAGATAGAAGGAGACCCATAGGTCTTAATCAGTGACTTGGAAAACCCTAAAAACGAGGAATGACTTCGGTGCCAAATTACACATATTTTTTAACATTTATGATAGTAAAACATTTAATAAATAAGTATTTTTGGGAGGCAGTAGAGGAGGTGGTGTAGGAAGAGAGAGGGGTAGCTGAGTGTGCGATAAGGCGGAGCGGGGGGAAAGTTACTTAAAAATGATTTGATTAAAAATAACGTTAAAACAAGCAAATAACTATGTGAATTGAGAAGGAGCTGTGGGGGAGCTGAGGGGAAGCTGAGATTAACTTTCGTTAATACAATTATATAATATAGGGATATATATGTATAAATATATATGTATATAGTGCGTGGTGGCTCAGTTGGCTAGGTCGTGGATTGGCACGTGGGAGATCGTGGTTCGTTTTCCTGTCTTTTGGGCAAGTACCTCTGTGATTTCTCACATGTGCTTTTTCACCATGCAATGTTCCTCGATGAGGGCTGAGGTCACCTCACACGCCTCAAATAAGAGGCCTCCTGTCCCTTTCCTTGTCCCTTTCCCATGTGCTAAGTGCCCATAGTGGTGCTTTTATTTAAAAAAGAGCCAGACGTAGAGCACTATAACATATATCCATATATATATCCCTATAATATATAGTTATTTGTGTGGGGCATTCCACATATCCACCCCACAGCCCCTCCACAGAACCTCCACAGTCTCCTCACAGGTCTCCCACATGGCCCCCCACAGCCTCCCCACCAGCTCTCCACACCATTTTTCATACATCATGTCGTGTATACTTGTTAAATGATAGAAAATTAATAAGTGACTCTTAATTTTTTACCATAAATATTGCCAATTATCTATGAAAACCATTAAGTTAAGTCAAAAATATTGTAAAAATATCTTTGCAAACAATATTTTCTATTTCTGTATTTTTTTGCCTTTTTACTTAAGTAAATAAATTATTTTTATGTTTGCATCTTGATAAAGCCACATATAATTGACTATGAGAATAGAAAAGTTTTTTTTTATACAAACCTACATTATCGAAACCTTGACTTAGAAATTTGTTAATTGTCATAGCAAATGCCACAACAATTGTAAATTGCTTACAATACAAAATAAACGGTAATGTTGAAGAGCTTCCTGTGTCTAAAGTTATTCTAGGAGTAAGACTCTATTTCCAATTTTTTCACCAGTTATTATTTCTTCTTCTACAATTGACTGTAATAATTTTGTAATTTGTGAACTTGTTACACTACAGAGTCCATCTGATATATTTAAATTGCTCAGTAACATAACTACTGTACGACTTTTTATATTTAGTTCATGAGGTGGTAATACTTTATGAATTTTGTTCAACATTTAAATGTACTGACACATTTAAACCACAGAAAAATTTAAATAAATAGTATTGTCTGATTTATTAACCCTATTATAAGCTGCGTTATCGATACTTTAGAAAATTTCAATTTCTCTAATTAATTTTTTAAGAATCTTATCATTTAAATAAAAGGTGTTCTCATTATGCGATGTAAGTTTAATACTATTCATCGAACAAGTGTAGATACTAGAAAATATTTGAGAAGCTTCATCATTGGAAATCCAATTTTTTAGAATATTGTAAGTTTTTATTTACTCTTCCCCAATTTTAAATAATAATTTTAAAAATCCTTTATTGTTAGAAGTAATACAGATTTTAATTTGAAAATTTAGAATGAGTTCCATAAAAATGAGGTTTTAATAGTTTGTTCAAGTATAATTATTTTATTACTGTTTTTCATCACTAAGAGAATTTGACGAAAATCACCTTCTAAAATAATTAATTTATTTTCAAAAAATTTTTCAGCATTACATCAACTTCTTTACGTTCTGTCTACAATTTCCGATGCTTTTTTTGGAATCATTAAAGCTTTATCCCAAATAATTAATCAACTTCTCTCAATTTTTTTTATCTGACTCGAATTCTAATAATGCACTCTCTATATTATAAAGATCTGAAGGAAGTATAAAAGTTCTATGACTGGTCATCCCCTTTGAAAGTAAAATTGATGCTATGCCAGTCCATGCCATTGACATGATTTTTTCATTTTGCGGAATGAAAGAATGAATTCACATTTTATGTCAAATGATTATACATTGACCTCTTTTCATGTAAATTGCGCTATGTACATTTTTCATTAAAACGTCGCGCTTATTTTCAGAGTGAAAATCGCTGGAGTGCAAAAAACTTTGTCAATTAAAAATTAAAAAGCAGTGAAAAAAGTTATCCGCTTCAGCCAGGAGTCAAACCTGGGCCTCCTTCTTGCCGGGAAGGTGCGTTAATTAACTTCACCACTGAAGCCTCAGCGGACACTCTTCTTCACTGCTCGGCTTAGGCGTGTCTTTAGGTCGAACACCGATATTATAGATATTGATGTTATTAATCGATGGGTAAGTATTAAGTCAAATTATTGTACATTGACCTTTTTCCATCAAAATTGAGCTATGTATATTTTTCACTGCTTTGTAATTTTTAATTGACAAAGTTTTTTACACGTCAGCAATTTTCACTCTTAAAATAAGCGTGACGTTTCTATAAAAAAAATACATAGTGCAATTAAGATAAGAAGTTTAATGTATAATAATTTGACATAATACTTACCCATCGATTAATAA
>NW_019381634.1:2093677-2106230 GCF_000648655.2 Copidosoma floridanum
AAGAAAAAAATAAAACAAGAAATTGAAAGAAAAAAAAACAAATGAAAAAATTATAAAGGAAATTAAAACAACAAACCAGGGGGTATTAATGGGTCATGGGACCCACGGTGAGAGCGAAGTTCTTTAAACATGAGATAAGTATAGACACAATTTCTCAGGTAACAAGGGGGTCGCCAGACCCACAGGAATAACGAAGCCATGTAAACATTAGTACTGCATTCATGTTGTTTACTAAAACAAAAACTTGAAAAACAAATAAAAAAAAAAAAAAAAACAGTTTACTACTCACGATGGTTAAACTTCGTGAGAACGTCGTGCATAAATACAGTACTCACGAAGCTTAAACATCGTGAGTACTAAACTTTTTTTTTTATTTTATTTGTTTTTCAAGTTTTTGTTTTAGTAAACAACATGAATGCAGTACTAACGTTTACAGGGCTTCGTTATTCCTGTGGGTCTGGCGACCCCCTTGTTACCTGAGAAATTGTGTCTATACTCATCTCATATTTAAAGAACTNCGAGAAAGAGAGTGGGTATTTTTGTCTGAAGATGCAGTGTATATTATCATTTCGAGTGGGCTTTCATACGAGCATGTTTGCATTATGAATTCAAGTGCGCGCGCGAGGGCAAAAGAGCTTATAAACATAATATGGATATTGCGGGCATAATAATATGTGCACATACGAGTACGTGCACACTGTGAGTTAATTAATATTGGGTATTCATTCAAGAAAACAAAAAAAAAAATAATGTATTACAGACACACGAACGATGCAACAACATGTGCTGTCGTCAAAACAAAAAGCATCGCTCAAACTCTTTCGAATGAAATTCCACTCGAGTGAAGTCACTCTGATTATGCACGTTTTGTTTTGTTTCTGCGCAACTCTTTGTTTTGCAAAAGAAAAAAATGTAAGATCCACTTTTAAATCTATTTGCATAAAAGTAAAAACATATGCCTTGGAATACTTTTTTTTTTTTTTTTTTTTTTAGAATTGTAAAAGTGGAATGAAAATTAGTGTGAGAAAATAAAATTAATTAGGAGTGTGAGGGGGAATGGTGGGCAAAGGTGAGCAGAAAAGTAACACGGCACGGTTGGCAGATATAGATATATAGTGGGGAGAGGGGAAGTACTTAGAGAACAGTCGGTGAGGGGGACGGGGAAAGGGGGGAGACTTGAGAGGAAGAGACTTCGGGTGAAACCAGTTTCGTTTAAAAAAAAAAAAATCTGTCGGTTTTCAAATTTCAGCCCCCTGAGTAACGTGACATAAAGAACTTCATTCTAAAAAAAAAAAAAAAATATACATAGCGCAATTTAGATAGAAAGAGGTTTATGTATAATAATTTGACATAATACTCACCCATTGATTAATAACATCAATATCTATAATTAACATTTTATATAAAAAAAATTTTTCCTTACTCTCCAGGACCACCTATAACGTAAATATTATTTTTTCGTTTCCAAAAAATATAAAACATATTTTTCTGGTCATAATTTGAACTTTTAGACATTGAGTTAAACATTTCTTCACTAAAATATATTTTGTCTTCCATATCATCTTTTTAACTCTGTATTTTTTTTGTGTAGTTAAATTAAAGCATCTACATGATTTATTTTCCAATTCTAAAATTTGGTTAATATGTTAAAGAGCTTAATTATTCTTATAATAAGACAAACCCTTCTTAAAAAATTCCTTATATTTATTTCATGTCTTATTGCCTTAAACGTTTTCTGAAATTAAAGACCAAGCAAAAAATTGTATTAAATAATATGAAAACACAATAGCAATTGCTTCTTTAAAAATATCATTGATTTTTTTTTTTTGGAATCATTAAAGCTTTATCCCAAATAATGTAATCAACTTCTCTTAATTTTTTTTCATCTGACTCGAATTCTAAGAATGCACTCCCTATATTATTGAGATCTAAAGAAAGTCTTAAAGTTCTATGACTGCTCATCCCCTTTGAAAGTAAAATTGATGCTATGCCAGTCCATGCCATTGACATGATTTTTTTATTTTGAGAAATAATAAAATTAATTAACGTTTTGTATAAATAAGTTTTTACGGACCCTCCAGGACCATCTATAAAGAAAATATTATTTTTTTGTTCGCAAANAAGTTTTTAATTTCAATACTTGTACCGTAAATCTTATTTTTTGACTTTATGTTTATATATTTATCGCTACTTTTGACATGGTAACAATAACTGTTTGCTACTATAAATTCATGATAATTTCGCCATTTATTTACAACATCAGTGATTACTTAAGAACGAGCTCTCATGTGAAAATCTTCGTCACTAGACAGAAGATAAGGAAAAGTTTTGAATAAACAATTTCCATTCCCTTCAACGCTTACTTTTGAATTGTTTATTTTAAAAAGTTTCGAAAATATTGAGTTTGATTTTAAATCTAATGTTAATAGTATAAAGTACAAACGATTTTCCTAATTTACAGTGTGAAATACTGTGAAAAAATTATTTCCAGTTTTGTCATTGAATCTAAAAATGAAAAATTTTTTCTAACTATTCATACTAATTCACAAAATGTAGAATGTATAATAGTAACAATAATGATATAAAGTTTATGTTATATAAAATTAAAATCATTTACATGTGATTAAAGTGATTAAAACTCTTTGTTGCTTAGAATTTCATTATTAAAAAAATAATGTATACCTTTTTTCTAAACATAACAAAGAGTTTTAACAAAATCTCTCGACGTACTACAATAGTCCCGTCAGGGTGGTGTAGAAATTTACTCATAAATATATAACTAATGTTTAAAGATGTAGATTGGAAACTTTTCTTCCTCACGAAATTCTGGGCACCAACCTCTTCCCACTAACAAATAAAATTGAAAGACTCTACTTTTAAGATGCAACAGTAGGGGGTTGGGGCGCGGAGGGCACAGGGGGGTGAAGCCCTACTACTACACATAAAAGATATGTGTATATAGTTGTGCGTTACATATTTTATCAGTTTATGCATACTTGTGAGTATTTATTACGAATCGTATACATTAAACGTAAATAAATACTATGGTCATAAAAACAAAATTCTTGTATCATTAAAACATGTAGAAAAAAGAAAAATCATGCTTCAATTAAGATTTGTATGTTTGTATGTCGAGTTATGTTTGTAAAATTTGTAGATGTGTTTAAAACTAGCGTGGTTTCTGTATGGCTACTTGCGAGGTGTTCCACGATTTTCACTTCAAACAATTATTTTTAAAGAAAAAAGCCAACTTTCCTAAATAGTATTCTGGCTCATGGTGAATAAATAGATTTACCTTTGTTATTCTTAAACAGATTTAAAAAAAGAAAAAAAAATACAACGCACTGAGCCGTTTGTTTAGAGAAACAAACGGTACCATTAAACAAGAATGTTCTCAATTAAAATTATATGAACGAACGTTTTCATGTATTTATTAGCTTTTGTGTAATCTTTTATATGAAAATCATAAAATGTGAATCACTTCTTTAAACAACGCTCAATAAGAGTACCTCCTGGGTGGTGTGGAAATCTATTGAGAAAAAATTACAAAGATCATATGTACCCAAATTTTGTTTTGAACCACCATGCTCACAATAATGTTTATCAGTGAGTAAGCTTTCGTAATATTAACGATCAGCGTAATCTTTGAGATCTAAGTAACACTTGAACACAGTTAACAATCAGTGTAATTAGTAGTGTTCTGATGCACAACTTTCACTGTAAGTTGGTACTTAAACGCCGATTTAAACGCCGAGAATGTCGAGACAAAATCAATCACGCAGTGTCTGAGCTAACTAGGCTATCGAATCTCTGACGATCTCATGATTAAAAGTAAAATATGTTTATAACAAAGCTTTAGAGCTCAAGAGGAAGTAAAATTGGGCTGGCGTTAAAGTAACGAAGAATAAAAAGTCAATTTTGAAAAAGCTTAACTTTTTATTATAATTAATAAATGTTCATGGGTTGGGTAATAAAATTGTAGTTGCGCAGTTGCAAGTGATTCTGTTTATTTTTATGAATACATGTATCTAAGGAGGAAACATTATTGATCAATCATATATGTCTAACATTTTTAGTAATCAGTTAATACTTCCATTTTTTTAGAGTTTCATACATAGTAACTTAGTTTGTCATACGTTGTAACTTAGTTTGTCATTATATTGTAAGGGATAAAAAACTGATTACAGCTAATTAACTGATTACAGAGTGCTGTATTACAGATAATTTTTTCTTAACTTAATTACAAACACTAACAAATACATAATAAGTTCACGTATTTGATATGCAAGCGACGTGAGAAGAAATGGCCATGAAAATTTTGTGCATTGTTTCTCAAAAAAAAAAACCATAAAAGCACTTCTTTTTGATAAAGCTTGTGCTGCGACACCTGACTTTATTAATTTGTTTATTAAAAAATCATCTACAAAATATTTTTGTTTAATGTCTTTTATGCTTAAGAGTCTTGTTAATTATTGAGTTACATTTTATGTGATCGTTAATTATGTTACGAAAAGTGTGATCTTCTTTGAAAGTGTTAATTATATTTAAAGTAGTGTTAAATAACTTCGAGTTATTTCATTACCTTTGAATAATTTCTCAATATACCAATCACAGTTGTACATCAATCTTAACGAGGATGATACGTTAACAAACATGTACTCTGTTAGTAGCATTATATTGTTACAAAAATTAATTTAAATCTAAGGAAATCCGCCAACTAATGAATCAACTAAGAGTATTTTTTACGCAATGTTAACATGAAAATAAGATACAATTATTGAAAAAATCTTATACTTAGTAATATCGAAATAAGAAAATTAAAAAAAAAAAAAAAACCAAATGTGATAAAAAAACCATACCGTGACGGAGATTTGAACCCTTGAGTGATCAGTGCAAAAGTATTCGTAGCAACACTTAGCTGCCTCGACTACCGGCACACTTTCCTTCGATGCAATCAAAGTGACATATGTTCATGGTAAAGCTCCAAGGTTGAGGTTAAAGTTTTGGTTTTTTTCTATTTTTAATTGATTTGAAGTTTGAGTATCTTAAAGCAGAACAGTTATTTTTCTGAATGTTTTAAAAATTATTAATTTTTATTGGAAAGGTTACATAAGGGGACTCATGTTATCATTACTCGATTTGTCATTTTTAACAAAAAAAAACTTAGTATTTAGCGGTGTTTAGCTGTACAAGTATTTAATACTTACCTATTTAACAAGTAATATTTGATCAGACTCAATAACATTCCAAGCAAAATATTTTTTTAAGGGAATTCAGCTCATTGGAAACATAAATAGGTATACATGCATGCAAGAATTGCGAGCTACAGCAAGAGCAGAGAGCCGAAAGACCCAAGAGCTCAGTTAGGAGGCAGCCAAAACATATATAGCTATACCCATGTATACGCACATATTCCTTCCCCCACTATGAGGTACCTATCGTACGGAGATTTTCGTGAAAACGTGCGTATAGTTCGACTGGTCTGCCGTGACGGTGCGCTTAAGTCAGTGGAAACAAAGTGACACACTCTCTCCCATAGGCACTGGCAATCTCCCTATTAATCTCTTTACTTACTTCTTTGGGAGTAGTGAGACATGGCATGTATTTATATCACTACAGGACTGAAAAAATAAAGTTCATAGTTGGCACTTTATTACGCTTTAATGAAAGACAGCAATATTTTAGCATGTGAATGCTCATTCAATTTTTATACAACAAAATGTATTTGTTGCATGTGTTGATTTCTTGCTTCACTATCCAACTGGACATCATTGCTTGTAACCTTAGTCCTACTGGTGTAGATTTGACAGTTGTTGCTTAGTACTATACTTAGGTGATGGTAATAGGATAAAGGAAAGCAGATCTACCGTTTTATCGCTGCAAGCTGGTTAATTTTTTTGTAACACTCAACATGGGCACTAGGAGATCCAACAAGAAGCTGTGTGCTCGGACGTAGTAGTCCTAGGTGGTGATATGGCACCAGAAATAGCAGTTGTTACAGTTGTAGACATAAGTTTCATGCGGTCACTGTCAGCACCTAACGTTACACACACTAGGTAGCCTAACTCTTAAGTAGCACAATTGCTTCTTTTTTTAAGACAAGTAGTACGTCTTAACAGTGAGCAGATGAGAGCGAGAGTGTCTTTCTTGCCTGTTTATCCGTATTTTCTGATTCACTGCCAGAGCTACGTATGTGTACATGCTGGTTTGTGGGCAAACACACTATTTTTACTGCCAATAGCACAAGTAAACTTGAGTGCATGGGTGTGAGATGAGGTAGGGGTAACAAGCATCGTACCACCTCTTCTTGTTTTTGTTAGAACTTTAAACTTGTACTGTGGCGTTAATTTACCACGTCACAATATATGCACATACATTTAATGCAGGCGAGAAAAGAGTATCTCTCCTGACGTCAGGTACCCTCTCCAGATCTTTACTGCTACAGCTTTTACCACTGTCCTCAATGATGTAGTTCTTATGCTCTTACAGACATACTCATTCCTACTTACCCATACGAACATATATTTTTACTTGTAAGCATGCAGTGTCATACTCACCTACTGACGTAGTCTTTTTCTCTCTGGTTTTTACTAAGTCAAAAAATATGACAGTATTATTCCGTATAATAATGTAATCATTTGCAGCTTATGATAAAAACTATTAGTTGCTTGAGAGTAGTCAAGTGTACATTTACCTCTCGCTGCGTACGTAATAAATATGAGTTGATCTGATTGTTTTGTCCTTATCTTGTTTTCTCTACACCTGTTCATCAGCAGTATGCTAGCTGAATAATACTTAGGTAACAAGTGTTACATTGCATCAAACTGCTTATCACTCAGAATGAGGACTATTGGTGTAAATTGTGACAATTTTAAGAAAAGGTTACTTTTCTATGGCTAGAGAAAATGATGTACATGGTAAGGATAAAGTAAAAGTCTCTTCAGTATTGGGTTAACAAGTTACGAATTTAAAAAAAAATTGAAGGCACTCCTTCTTTTGTCAAGCATAAAAAAGAATTGATCTGTCCCATGAAATAAATAACACACTACCAGAAAAACTTTTGGAGAAAAATCTTTGAGGTCTAACACAAGATACTTTCAGTGGCTAACCACTTTATAATCAGGTAACATATTAAAAAGATGAAGTCTTTGGTTGACAGCAAAGACTTTTACGAAATGTATAAGCATTTAGGGTTCAAAAGCAAGCAGTTATGACAAAGTAAAGTACAAGTCAGTTCTGGTGAAGTGAACTCTGAAAGTATAGATATTAGCGATGATAATAGTAGCCAATGATTATGTATACGAAGAGGAACTCTGTGTAGACTTGATGCATACTAAATACTAAGGGTCTTAGACGTTTTAGCAATTTTACAGTTACAAATCAATGGTTTGAAAGGTTACAAAAAAAATTTTGTTGTTTCTCTTCCATATATATTCTGCAATTATTCTGTACGCTCACTTTGCTAAATCTTAAATTCATCTAAGTTTACCAGTAGTAGACTTGCCATTTAAAAAAAAATTAGTATTACCATCTCATCATGCAATCTCTCATAAAGCCTAAATTAAGTCACTGCTTACAGTACTACCAGTGATTTCTTATTCACTTGCAATAATCCGATTCCTTCGCTCACTGTACTACACTTAGAAAATTTCATGTGCTCAGGTAGTGCATGCATCAAAGTGGGCTTTGACCCAACTTTTACTAACACTGTTAATTGCATTATCCATCCTGAATGTAACAATATCTTGGAACTTGGAGGAGAAATTCGATATGGCTGATACAAGCGAATACCAGTGCTGAGTGCAGAGGAGTTTGATAATTGACGTCAGGCGCCACGTACGCTACGTACACGCTCGTGGTCAAGTTTAGTAAATGAAAAAAGATATATACATAGAATATGTTATAAATGTACAAGGTTTTTGTGACGTGTCATAATAGTTTTTGACAAAAGAATTAGCTGTGGTGTCTCTCATGAGTTTAGTGATTAGTCATCGGATTGCAGCTCCTCCGAGCAACTTTTCCTTTCTGCCTAAAGATGTACGTCAAGAAAAAGATCGTCGATCGTCGCGTGTGCATGGAACTTGCTGGTACGAAGGTGAATGTTCAACCAAGCAAATACACAACTTCTTACTACATACCACTTACTTGCGCATAGTCGCTGAAAACGTGAACCAAATTTACACTTATGGCCAATGTAAAGCCGCTTGCTTAGAATTTACGCTATGACGTAGTGTGATCAACGTTGAAGTGTACCTCATACCATTGTTTCTCATTTTTAAAATAGCCCACTCTGCAAAAACACTAGTGTGTTGTGTTTATGAGATACATAAGTGCGTATTTCAATACTTTTTATGGAGCACTAAGTTGAGCTTATATAAATAAAACTATGGTTTTGCTCCTTAGGAAGTAACTCTATTGATGCAGATACAGAATGTTTTTTGAAACCCGTAACACCTTACAAAAAAAAGTCAGGTGTGTGTCTCGGAACCTCCGATAGATGTGAAACATTAAGGAATACGTCATTAAACTTGGTGGTATTTGATTGTCTATGACGAAGAAGTGCTTATTTATTTTCACCCTAAATAATGTTGATTTTTTTATTTTTATATCAAAAAGACAGTCTATTAACGTATGTGTATTTTTATCAGTGGAAATTATAGGTTAGGAAGCGCAAATATAAAATTATGTTGATATTTTTTTTATTCATTAACATTAAAACAACGAGAACGAGAAAGAATAACAAAATACGGCAAAGACTATCTATAGACTTGTTCAATTCAAGTGGTCCGAGTGCTTAGAGGGACCAAATAGTCATTGAGGTGTATATATATAGTTACATCTAAGACTGTAAATATAGATACATGCCACAACGACTTTTCAGTCGCTTGGAGCACTTTAATCGAACAAGTCTTATGCTACCGACCTACATATAGGTACATACATATGTTTTACAGTACATTCGTATGTATTCTTTTCTCTGTATCTCTGTCTCTTTTCGGATACCTGTGCATAGTTGCGCACATGCGTTAGCTTTGTAAGCTCTTGACTAAAGTTATGTTAACATGAAAATTGAGTAAATACAATTGAAAGACCCTGGAAATATTTTTATGAGTGGATATTATGAAAACGTTCGTTTGTATTACTTTCTCTGCCTTTTTGTCTCTTTTCGGATACCTGTGCATAGTTGCGCACATCCGCGAATTTTATTGTCTCTTTACTAAAGATGGGTTAAGATGGAGTTTGAATGAACACAGTTGAAAGAACCCATGAAAACTTTGCATTATGGTCAAATATTATTATTTTGAAATAATCTTGTTCATAAAGAAGAAATTTTTTAAAAATTATGCAAAAATGATACTGATTTTAATATTAATTTATCATTTTCTACAAGCATTAAGTATTAAAAAAAGCAATAAAAAAGGCCTACCTGTATGAGTACAATATAAATACATATATGTACACATAGAGAAATAGAGAGAGAGGGAGCTTGCACGACAGCAGACAGTCAATGACTGTCTCTGTCTCACTTATTTTTACAGGTACTGCCAAAATGCCTTTTTTATTTTTTTCTCAACATTTTGCGCTAGTCAAAATAAAATAAAAAGTGTTTATTGATAGAAAATTTTTTGTTCTGCACGCTGGTATTCTGATTTTGATGTGAAACATCTATTGCGGCGCTTGGGGGGTAAAATCGAGCCTTGCGTGGCGACGCGTCACCACGCAAGCCGTCGCCAGGCTCGTAATCGGGCTCTCCCCCCACTCCTAGCTAGCATCGCCCCACCACAGCTGCGTCGCCACGCATGAGCCGCGTTGCCACGCAAGAACCGCGTCGCCACGCAGCAGCGCCANAAATCATTTTCTATAAAAGCAAAGTATTGAGGAAAGCAATGAAAAAGGCTTACATGTATAAGTGTAATAGAGAGAGCAATCGCAACAGCAGACGATCAATGGCTCTTTGTATCTTCCTTAATCTAACAGGTACTGCCAAAATATCTTCTTTATTTTTTTCCTCAAAACAAGTAAAACTGCTTTTTGATAGAAAAAATTTCATCTTACACGTTGGTACTTTTATTTTTTCTGTATCTCAAACCATCACAAGATATAAGCAAAACGAACTTTAAAACATTATCTTTACATTATTCGACCACTTAAAAATAACTATAACTATTTTATTTACAATTAGCGCGTTAAATAACATATAATACAAAAAACGCCTAATTATCCATTAATTTTATGATTCAGAGTTTCTCGGTTGGTATTAATAAGAACAGAGATCTGGTTGGCGTACTGCGTGCTGCGTAACATAATTGAAATGGTCTCCGAATACCAATTCAAAGGTTGGTGCTCGGTTTTTAGAGTTAGTAAAATTTGAAAGTTTTTTCATGTATATATATGCTTTCCAACATATATATTCATGTGATGTATGTTTACCAATATTTTTACATATATACATATGCATACTATGTATGATATATGTACGTGATTCTTAGTTATATATATGTATAATATATTCATACAGCTTTATATACGCTTAGTACACTTTAATACAAAAACGCTATATATATGACAATGTAGATTTAGTTACTGTATTTACGTATACGTAGATTTTTTAATTTCTTTAAAATTTCTTCTTTGTAAACAGGATTATCTAAAAATATCTATATTTCATCTTATAAAAAAGCTTCTCCAGGGTCTTCCAATTGCTTTTATTCGAACTCTATTTAAACCGCTCTTCAGTAGAGAGCCAAAGGAATTGGGTCATGTGCGCACCTACGCACAGTAAACAGGTATCTTAAAAGAGACAGAGAGACAGAGAAAGTAATACTTACGAACGTTTATTAAACTTATGTTTTTACCTATGTGTAGGTAGGTAGTGTATGTACTCTTCGCAGTGTATTATTGTTCTTTCTTGCTCTCGTTGTTTATATATTAATGAATAATTAAAATATTAGCAAAATTTGTTTTTTTCTAATTTGTTATATTCACTAACAAAAATACATATTCATAAAGAAACTGTCTGTTTGATGTAAGAATATAAAATAAAAATTATTTAAAGTAAAAAAAAGCATTTTTTCTACCCCGCACGTTTTTAAGAGGCTGGTGTGCGCTGGGTCAGAGATGAGTAGAGAGATTGCTAACGCCAATGCTACGATAAGAGACGACTTTTTAGCACTGATCGGAGCACTTCACCGCGGCTAGCCGCCGAACCGGGTGCACATCTTACTACTCATATCGAACAGCGTGCGCCTACAAGAAGAGGAGTGGATTTGCGTGGAAATGATCATATAGGCACACATTTTGGAGAGACGTGGGAGGGGTATACTGAATGTGTGCCTACGACCAGAGGAGTGGAAATGTTGACTATAGATATATACCTGATTGCACAGCCAAAGCAAGCGACGACACAAGTTTTATATATATTGAACTGACTTTTGCTCCCGCTCTTTTCTCGATTTTCTCTTCTTTTGAAACTTAGTTTAAAATTCAGTATTATTTAAAAAAAAAACTGCAGCTTTTTTTTAAGAATGGCAGTTTAGTTATAATCCCTAATTTATTATTCTTTCTCATGATTGTTATAAACTATAGGACAAGCTCCAGAGAATTTTAATAAACATAAGTTGCTTTAAGTATTTCAAGGATCGAAGTTTCGGTAGTTAAGTTGATTGATGCTTATGCCGCTGCTCGAATTGTTTTGCTATCACAGGATCGATTCTAACTTTCTGCAGATTTTTTTTTTCTTTAATGTAGTTTATCGTTCTGGTTGAATTTCTTTTATTAACGTTTTATTAAAATTTATAAATAATGTTACCAAATTTTTTCTTTTTTTTTGATACGTTGAAATCAATATTTTTTTTATACTAAATCTATTCAATATTTTAGTAAGTTGATACTTCTCGTTGGCAATGCCATTTCGCAATTTCATAATAATAAAATAAATTTCTTAAGATGTAAGCATAATTCATACATTTTAAAACTCACAAGAAATTGTAAACATCTAATATATGAGAGAGAAAAAATCCGAAGGCACAAGAAAACATATACAAAACTGCCTAAATATTTTGATTTGCGTCTTTTTTTGTAAAATGTAAAAAATCACATCAGCGCCCATCTACTGCAATTACTGCAGGTTAAAATTTTAATCGGTAAAAACATGCAATTAACAAATAAGAGAACAAATCCGAAGGCACAAGAAAACATATGCAAAACTGCCTAAACATTTTGATTTGCGTCTTTTGTTGTAAAATGTAAAAAATCACATCAGTGCCCATCTACTGCAATTACTGCAGGTTGAAATTTTAATCGGTAAAAACATGCAATTAACACAACGTTTCTTACAATTTGTACCTTGTTGTAACAACTATTTGTTATTTGCTTAATTGATTTATAGTGATTGTGCGTGTGTTTTTTTTTAAGGAAATAATTAAGCTGCTCCGATCAACAATATTTTATACGATGATTAATTATCCATATCATGTATCTTACGTAATATCATTATCTTAATATCATTTAAAATAAGTAATAACCAAAAAACACCGCTCCTAACGCTTTAATT
>NW_019381634.1:2118021-2169557 GCF_000648655.2 Copidosoma floridanum
CGCGATGAGCTCGTATAACAACTAGTTTCATAACACTACGAGTGTTAAACTTATAGTAGGAGTATGTTAAAACAAAATAAAACAAAACTAGAATATTTATATATTTTAGTTAGACAGTTTTGTAAGTGTGGCAGGCTTACAGTTTATTTCGAAAAATAAAATTTATCATGACTTTATGAGGGATTCAATAGTTCTTCTAAATTTTTTTTGAAATACAGTGAACTAACTTGACTCTACATTTAAAAAAAACATATTTATTAAATTATTAATCTGTCAGAAACTATTTTATTCCTTTACTGTTACAAAGAAAATTAAATTTTAATGTATAATAGTCAATAACTTAGGTGGTTAGATTAAAACAGATTTGGATTTTCAGAATCATTCGATATTCCAGATTTAATAAGAGACTTGATTAATTATGAAAGTAATAGAATCACGTGACGGCACTCTTTTCTTAGTGGAATTGGGTCAAACAGCAGCTCAAAAGATCCGGTTCTTAATGTGTAACATATTGATTATTTCTTGATCAGCTATAATTTATTTTTAAAGATGGATTTTCATTAAAATTTGCTGCAACATATATAACTAAGTCGTCTCTTTAACTTTCAAAGATCATACAAAGAGGGTGAAGGTCATTTCTGTAGTTAATAAAGTGTCCGTTATTCCATAACGAATTATAAATCAACTCTATTTTTCACTAGGTCTTCTTTCATATCTCAAGTCTACAGATTTGAAAAGTGTACGAAGTTCTATCATTAAATAGTTCTGATTCATTAAAAAATAATTGGTTTCAATGTATTTAAGTTGGCTTTTAAACAGGCCTCTGCTAAAACAACGCTGCGAGATAATGTTACCTTAACAAATATCTGCAGCCAAAAATGACACCGTAGCTGCACTGCTTCACTCACACAACATGCTTATATTCAAGACATCGAAAAATTTTCTGGTAGCAGCTACATTTACGATAAGACCATTTTTCATGAAGGCTGTGTGAAAAGAAAACTTAACTGGGGCAATTTAAGTTTGACATCTTTCATTTACGGCAGTCCAGTAGTTAAAAAAATAATTTTTCTGAGAAAAGCTGTTAAACAGAACAAAAAAGTCAAAAAATAAAATTTTTTTATTGGTATACCCAATGGATTTTAATTTAATTTAAAGTTTTAACGACTGCTAAAATTACTATTAGAAGTAGAATCTAAATAGTAAGTTATTATTATTAGATGAACCGATTACTCACGATAATGAAATTCCTCATTTCATTGAACTAATTAAATGATTTGCGCTATTGCTTACAGGTACAGTCAGCTTGGATCTTGACTCCAACAACACTTCCTCATGCAGTTTCGAAGACTTACTACTTGTAGATTCTACGTCATCCTGAACTTTTTCTTGTGGCAATGATTAATAGTTTCCAGACTCTTGCGAGGCATAATACTTTTGTTCTTACAACTTTTATTCGAGAAGATAATGAAAACATATTTATTTAAAGAATTATAAGAACATTTTTCTGATTCATTTTTGTTGTAGACGATTCAAGTTTAATTTCTCAACTGTTGTAAGTGATATTGTAAGTATGTCAATTTTTGCATAAGGTAGCAAAAGTATGTAACGCTTGGTGTCAGCTATATTTTGCCTGAAAGTCAAAGGAAGAAAACCTTATTTGCCAGACATTAGGCCAAACATCCAGCCAGACGGGTGGCAACAATTTATTACTTATATATTATAGTTTAACAAACCAACGTTATAAAGTACCATTAATCCACTCAGTCTTGTTTTCGAAATTTGAGAAGTAAGACACTACTTTTTGATTAGGTTTTGGGCCCAAAATAGATGCACACATTGTAGCTTTGAATGTAGGAATTTTTTTGCGATGTGAGTGACAAAATATCGACAATATTCTCAAGTTTTTTATACAGACCCACAGGTAGGATGTATAAACTTAATGTTTGCAAAGTAATAACCAATTGGGCTTTTATCATTGATGGAGTAGGAGTGTCAGTATTTACATAAATACGCACTCTTTTATCACTGGATTTTGACTATGTACGAGTATCTATACAAGGAACATACAGTTATTGTCATAAGATCCTTCATTTTTGAGCACCGAATTAGTCATTTCGTGTCTGCAAAGAGTGGCATTTTACAAGACACGACATCTACATATATGACAGGCATAGAAAGAGAGAATTAAAATGGCCGATTAACAGCATTACTGCAATGCGTGCCACCAGCCGTAGTGTGAGAGGACACGCACACTCAGCTCGGCCCTCCTCGCCTTGATGCGTCCCCCTTGGCGATGACTGGCAGGCTTAGTGAGAAACGCGTCTCCTTTGTCACTATGTGGGCCCTTCTCTCACATAAACAAATGCGTGCCGACTCTCTCGAGCTCCGCGAATCTCCGAATAAGGAAAGCCTTCTAATAAAGGAAACCTCATTCACGCAATCTTAAGTAAGCTGTTTGTTCCATCTCAATGCAAGAGACAAATCTTTTAAGGAAAACGGTGAACCAGCATCAGTTAACGACAACAACGCTTCATGTAAATACCGAGTCCTCAAAGCAATATATATTTTTAATACTTACTGCTGCTCACTCTCTTCTTAATGTTATCCTTTCTTATTAATCCGCCCGAGGCCTCAAGAGTTGGGCCTTCGTTCGCATCTTGAGGTGATTTGGCTGCTGCACCTCCATCCTGACTCTGCTCTGCCACCTCCTGGGGCTGTCCCTCGCACTTTTCGGAGGAAGTCGGGGTGAGAGGACTGCCAAGCTCTTCTGTCTCACAATGCCCGCCACCTGACACAGAGCTTCCGCCATTACGTTAACACGTAAAAAAAACAAAGAGAAAGCACACAGGAAACGCGCGATGAGCTCAAGCGCGGAGCGAAAAGAAGAAGGAAGAGAGAGAAACAAGACGCGATCGAGCAAACTTCTCATCCACACTACAATTTAGGGCCCATAACCTGTTAGCAGTATGGGTTTATGAGCAGGTGACTTGGCGATTAAAAGTACAATACTCGTACTTTAGAATTAAACTCAGGCACGTTTATTTTCGCAATCTTTAGTCTAAACTATCTTAACACTTTACTATTTTAAGTACAGTAGCTTAAACAAACAGAAAAGGTAGGATAAACTACAAAGCAAATGCAAAGACAGAGAATGCGTGTACAAACTGACTAACTGACTGGGCGAGAGTGAACGAAAACGTAGTTATTTGATGCTGAAGTGCAGCATCATGGCGTCTCGTTTTCTTGCTGTTGCGCATGCGTGATAATTCAGTTACGAGTGCCAACAATACATCTAAAAAATTCAAATTATATAAAAGTGATTACGACACTCTCTGTATTATATTGTTGAAATAAATACTTATACCAGCAAGGCAGAATTATTCAGCTTTCTAATGTGACATGTATATTTATATTTCTAGAATATACAGTTATCATAATTAGGCTATCCACACATCCCTTACACCCCTATGGTCCCTCCATACCCCCCCCCCTCAAACTTTCACAATACAAACAAAAATTCATTTTATTTCTCTGTAAATTTAGCCCAACCAAATTTTTCATGACCACCCACACTTCTGTATCTCTACACACACAGTTTTACTATCTTAATTCAGTGACCCCACACCTTCCTCATATCCTCACAGAAATTAAGAATATTTAAAGAAAATGTTATAACAATCATATTTAAATTACAATATGTTAATAAAGGCTAAATATAGGGTAAATTTTTCATCCCTACTTCCCTCTCACATCTTCCTACAGAAACTTAGAATGTGTTGTAAAGATTCTTTCGCATGAGGTCATAATGGAATACGTACCCTAATAGCCCTTCCACAGCCCCTAAATTAAAGTATACGTTAAAAAAATATTACTTTATGACAGGGACAAAAGAGGCTAACTCGTCACCTCCTTTACGAAAAATCTAGAACTTTTCTTAAATATTTTTTAGTTTTATATTTGTTGACCCCTCGCCTCCACTG
This sequence comes from Copidosoma floridanum, assembly GCF_000648655.2. The sequence continues at coordinate 2,122,005 of NW_019381634.1, forward strand.
AGCAACAAAATTAATTTGTATTTTTTTATTTCATTAACTTTTGTTCAAATCACTATAAATTTGATTATAAAAAAAAAATTTCCAAACAACACCATCACTGTGTAATAGTATTTATTTGTGATTTCTTTACTTTATCAATTTGAGTTTAAAAAAGAATTTATTTGGTTATAAGTAAAAACTTTCTAAACAACGGTAGTTGACAAGATTGAAAGTCTCCATCGTACGCCAAACGATATGAAATATCTTTGAACAAGTAACTCATACATTTATCAGTAAACTTTAGTACAAGTATGTTGAATAATTTTTATTACAAAATAGGAATATAAGGAAATAAAAAACTTATTAACTTTACTTATAAATTTCAAACTGAAAATAAAGGATTGGTGCACAGAGCGCGCAGGGCGACGTAGCCCAACTAGTATATATATATGTTTCCAGACTCTTGNAAAGCAGAACCCAGCAGATTTGGCTTCTCGAGGCGTTTCGCTAGGCCAGCTTTCTGCCAAACGGTTATGGTTCCACAGTCCCGATGTCTTATACTTATCTAGCCCTCAATACCCGGACCTGAAGGTCGAAGTTACTGATTCAAATCCAGTGTTCAACCTCACTACTAGTTGCTCGGAGACGGAGTCTGACTCCTTCAGTCGCATCCTCTTTCGTCGTTGCTCGAGTTGGCCTAGGCTGGTACGAGCACTGGCTTATGTGTTGTGTTTTGTCTATCGGTGTCTTGGTAGAATAAGAAGACCCCCATAAGACTCCCCAGGACCAAATGACCGGTTTCCTTATCTGGACTTCATTCACAGTGAAGTTTTCGTGCAACCTGCTTCTCTGAGCTTGACCACCGCAGAGGTAGAGGCAGCCACTTTGGTTATGATACATGATCACCAACAGCGCTGTTTTGCATCGGACCTTGCCGTTATTAAACACAACTTGACCCTCCCTACTAAACAACATAGGCCTCTCCCTGCCTCGAGTTGCTTGCGCCAGTTGGCTACCTTTATGTCTGACGGATTGTTGCGAGTAGGAGGCAGGTTAAGTAACGCTCTGCTAGGCTCTGAAGTCAAACATTCATTGATACTGTTTGGCAAAGATAGCCTCTCCCTGTTACTTATCGATCACTAATACCACCTCTCTCTTCATGGTGGCACTCAAATGATGTTGGCGGCTCTTCGTTGAAACTACTGGGTGATAAATGGTCGCCAGCTGGTACGTTTCTAGATGACTCATGGCTTGGTCTGTTGCCGTTACGCTGCTTGACCTCAGACACAAATGATGGCTGATCTACTGAGTGTCAGGGTGTCTCTTTCCCCTGCATTTTGAAGAGCTGGTGTAGATTACGCTGAGCCTTTTTCCGTGCGTCTTGCAAAGTGCCGAAGTAGCGGCACACTTAAAGGTTACGTTGCCTTGTTTATTTGCATGGTCACCAGAGCCGTGCATCTAGAGATCGTGGAAAATTATACTAACGGCTCCTTTATAGCGACTTACCCACGTTTCACATCTCGTCGCAGTCGTTGCTTCGACCTGTTTAGTGATCAGGGTACCAATTTTGTAGGAGCAGATCTCAAGCTGAGTAGAATGCTAGAGAATCGACACAAAAATGAATTCTTTGCAGATTCTCTCTATACCCTTGGCACACAATGGCACTTTTATCCTCCATCAGCACCTCACTTTGGAGGTTTATGGGAAGCCACTATTAAGTAGACTAAATTCCATCTTAAAAGAGTAGTTGGAGAATAGATTCTTACCTTCATCGAATTTTCCACTTTGCTATGCAGGATCAAGTCCTGCCAGAACTCGAGACCCTTAGCTCCCTCAACCAACGATTCTGAGGATTTGAATCTTCTTACCCCTTCTCATTTTTTAATTTTTAAACCATCGTATTCGATTCCAGAGTCAGACTTCGCCTCTGAAAAGTTGTCGCCACTGCACAGGTGGAAGCTTCTGTTTCAAACCGTGCAGTGCTTTTGGTGAAAGTAGTCAGCGGACTATCTCAGTTCGCTTCAAACTCGTGGCAAATGGGTCCTTCCTCGATGACCAGTGCAAGTGGGGAATCTCGTCTTAATAAATAACGAGCTCACTCCTCCGATAAGTGAACACTTGCTAGAGTTCTAGAAGTTCTTACAGATTCGAAAGCGCTAGTGCGAGTCGTAAGGGTTAAGACTCAGGACACTTCTTTGATTGGATCTATCCAAAAATTGATCCTACTACGCATCGTCTCCGAGACCGAATCAATTGGCACTTGTTAAATTACTAAAATGTTAAATCATATAAGCTCCTTAAGAGGTTGTAGCGGACTTATGGTTCTACCTCACCGCGCCTTTTTTTAATTAGTTCATAAAAATAACCTCTGCATTTTTAATTCAATAAAACTAAATGTTCTCCCTAGATTCTGTACGAATTTTTTTGTAATAGAATGAATTGTATCAAGTAGTTTAATTTTTTTGTAAGTGGAAAGCAATTCACGTTTAGTTCTTAACATGCGTTCTTTCTTGATTTCCATTCATACTGACTGCTGTCTATAAACCTGGGGAGCATGTACAACATCAAGCTTCTCTGTCGGTAAAGTTAATGTTTAACAGTAACTACGCAGCAGATAATTTTGATTATCGTTTGTATGTACGCGCTTTGGCAACAACTATTATTGTATCGAATAGCGGGCGACGCATGGCCCTGTGCGGCCGCCAATCACTGGGCTTATTGCTTGTTACCACTGGACACGTTTTGCGTGCGGCCTTCTCGCTCACCTTCTTCCGCAACGTTGGTACAAGCAAGTCAATTTGCACAACTCCAAGTTACACTGCGTTATATTGTTCTACCTTGTTCATTTTCGTAATATATTTAACCACTGAGTAATTATTTATTAGATTCTGTGACTCTTTTTCTTAGACATTAAAGACTTACAAACAGTTAAATACAACTGTGTATGTGTTTCTATCGTGTGAACCAGCACGTCCTTACAAGAGAATTCCAACCCCTCTTCTTGCTTTTGTCTGGCTTACATTAATAGAGTCCACTCAATGGCACTATCGAACAATGTTTCTTTGTAAATATTAAGTAAATTGAATAAAAATCTACAGAAAAAGAAGGTAAATTGTTTTTAAAACAATTTTTATCTACGATGAATAACAGCACTGTGTACACTGCTTAGTAAAGTTGAAAATCTATAGATGCACATATTTGCTACAACTACCTTGTTTTTGTATAAAAATTATTTTCAAGTCTTATTCTATATTCTTATGCTCTGTATCATTACGTAAACGTAAGGTATAATACAAAACAAAGAACAAAATCTTTTTCTATAAAAGTCATTGTTAAAAAAGTTAAATGCGAGTAAAATGATGTCTACGTTAATCAAAAACCATTAACTGTTCAATTCATATTTTGCAAAAATTTATGCTAAGTTTAAATTTTGTTTAATTTAATTATTTTATGAGCAATTAAAAACAAAAATAAGTATCTTGGCTCTACGCCCTACGGTTTGCAAGAAAATGCTAATTGTACAGCCGGTTCGTCTTTAAAGCGAACAAAAAGACCTAACCAAATCCTTTAGGGTTGTAGTGACGATTGCAACGGTCACCTTTTTTAAGAGTGACACGAGGGTGTACTGAGACACAATTACAGCGGACAGAGGAGTTGCCGATAGAGGCACTAAATAATGCTCAGAAACGAAGGGAAGTCTAACTAAATTTTGGTGTCTATTCAAATTTTAAAGAAAACAAAATAATACAAAATCAAAGAAAAATATAAATCGTTTTATTTATTACCACGTCAAACTTAAAGAAAAAAATTTTAGTATGAAATTAGTAAGTAAATAGGATTGAAAAAAAAAACTGTGTTGTTAAAATAATAAAAAACTATAAGGGGTATAATGCTCGAAATTCTTATGATTGTCTAAAATAAACTTTTTGCTGAGAAATAAATTAAAAATATCCACCCGTCAGATTTAATCAGGAAATTGTGAGGATTTCTAGCGTTCAATATATTTTCACTTTTTGTTCAATATTTTTTAGCGTCCAGTGGCGAGCAAATTATCTAATTTGTCTCCCATTTAATATAATTGGGTTGAAAAAAAGCAAGTAGTTGGGACCCAGTTAATAAAGATTAAGTTAGACAGGTGGTTAAGTAAATTTAAAACAGAATCACTTGCGTAAGGTAAAAATAACACTGATAGATAGCCAAGAGCGAAGTCAGAATAATTTTTGTTACGGCCATGTAGGTGATTGGACTTTAAGAGATAAATATAATCAAGGGCTACAGCAACTTGCAAAATAAGGTGTTAAGTGACACTGTGGAGGCGATTCTTCTAAGTACAAAAGATGAGCCGGAGTCAAAACTGCTGACATTAATGTAAGAGCATAGTCCTGAAATACAAACAGAATGGAAAAAAGTGGGCAAAAAACAGCGTATGCTCATGTTAAAATTCCTAAAAAAAATAATACTAGGGGTTCTTAGAGAGAAAGTGCCACAAACAACGTTAAGCATAATGGGGGAGGGTGCAGAATATTAAAAAACTACAAGAAACGACGCAGCAAATGTGTCACCCTTAAAGAATGCACAGTATAACTTGGAAATGGGAAATGGGATGAGCGGAAACTCGAGCGATGCAAATCTGCACTTGAGGAATAGGTTCGACAGTAGGGATACACAGAATTTACTTTAACATGCGTTCAAACGAAGAGAAAAGCAAGTGGTGCAGCAAACAACACAGCAATGTGCGTCACAGTTTTCAGAGATAAGAATATATAGGAGAAAGCATACGGGAATCCCAGGTTTTTTGGAACACGAGGATGTATGATGCTGGACCAGGCTATAAACCTAGAGGCCCAACAAACAAAAGGCTAAGAGGCCAACCAACAGCGCCATTTTCTGACTGGCCGTTTCAGGATGAAGACACGAATGGGTAATAGATTTGGTGAAAGCAGCAACATTCAGCGCAGCTAAATCCAACTTACATGAATCTCATCAGAAGTCAAGAGCGAGCGGAAAACACATACCCCTTTCGCATGCCCTACAGTACGCTGTCTCATGTCAATAGCGCAGTGAGCGGCAACCCTATAGTCAATGGAGATCCAATAAACTGTCTGCTTTTGGAACAAATGGTAAGGACAGCAAAACTAGCAGTCACACCGCAATATGAAAAGAATTGTATAGGTACGCTAGGCGCTCTACTCAGGGGGATGGCAACAGATCAATTTTGCACTCAGTTATTACTGTTCAACACCATAGACGCATTTTTACTTGATCTATCATGACAATTTGGAGGCATGGGAGGCATTCATACACTGCTAGCCCAACTCCAGTTACTGACTATGTTGAACAGTGAGTCAGTTATTCAGTACTGCAGCCGGGCGCAACAGCTGCATAATAAACTAATGATGTCTCATAACGCCAGCCCACAGGTGTTGCAAACTCAGAAAATAGCCCTAAAGCAATTTGCAGGTACAGAGTCAGTAAGCCAATTTTTCTCTGGTTTGAAAGTGCCATACAGTTGGAACATGGCCGAGGTAAAGCCTATAATACTGGTGAAAGCCGTTGAAGTGGCTATAGACGTAGACAACAAGATTAGTCTACACCAAATGGCACCTAACATTAGAGCACAAATACCACACAAGAAAGTTGTTTTGGTAAAAGAAACCCAAGGATAGGTATGGTAATTGGCGATGCGCCGGAGGAAAAAAGTGATACAGACGAATGGAATAGCAGCCGGGATGTTAAGTGGTACTCATATTGTCAGGAGCATTGTCTACACTCTACAAGCGGATGCGAAAAGCTATGAAGGGACGCAAAAAATGGGAGAATAAAAGACCCCAATTGGCTCAACAAAGATTCGTATAAGAGGTTAACAGAAATGGAGGACAAAATTGATTAAGGAAGACCTGCGTACAATAATCGAGTGCCTATTGCGCAGCTCAGTAATTGCGACCCTATAAATTACTATTACCATGCACACAAGAATAATAACTGCACATCCAACAATATTATAAGTTATAATAATAATAACAGAAATTTCAATGGTAACAATAGTCGCCCTCCGTGTAATTATAGTAGGGATAATAACAGGACAATCGAAGGGAATAGGAATTTTACTGATCAAAATAGGGAAAGTAGTTATGCACGAGGAAATAATGATTATAACGATTATAATCGGTAATGAGCAAATAATTACAATAATAACATGGCCTGTAGTAACAATTACAACAATCATGATTGGTAAGAAAAAGATAGCTATAATAATCACGCGCCCGGTAGTCACAATTATAACAACTATAATCAGCCAGAAGAGATACGAGGACGGATGGGTCATGCGTGGAAGATTGAAACTCCCTGGATGCTCGTTGCACTTACCGAGTATCGGGCATTCCTTAGTAGATAATAAAATAATAAAAACACTCGTCAGCCGAGAAACAGCAGGCGTTCAGATAGGAGAGTCACCAGCTACTCGTGTGAACGTTAATATAATAACAAGGAGAAATAACTTGCCCTCAAATCATCCCTTGAATAGTAAAAGAACGAAATGATAACGGTAGCGAGCTTCTGTGCAAAGCAGAAATAAATATATTTCGAGCAGGTAGGACAACCTTTTTGGTATTTATGAGAAACACTTAACTGAGAGATGGGCAAGCAAAATTTTACACCGATACGGAAGCGGAAATTTGCATTTCAAAAGTAGACAGTGTTCTTCCAAACGCATTCTTTGACGTAAGAAACCGAGTAAAAATTATAGGCGTTATGCATGGAGAGCGTAGCACTTTTGTTGCTAAATATAAAGGAAAGAAGTGGGCGTAAGATAATAAACGTTACAGAGTTATAACAGTGTAGTTTATTCGCGTATTAAGTAATCGGGCTCTCGTTTCCCGTGCTGTCTATACAGCACCAAGGCTTGTACTGAACTTGCTTACTATATGCGTCCGCCAAGCGGTGTAAGCAAAACATACACAAATGTCGCATACTTCGACTGCGTGTGTTTACACGTTTGCCGGTACACATTGGTGATTACATATTCATCACGCCCCCTTGATCAACAATGTAGTACAAATACAAAAGAAAAAATATATATTTATATGAGTATACGATAGAAACACCTTAAATGAAAAAAAAAAAAATTTCTAAATCAATGAATTCAAAATTAATAAAAAAAAGAGGTATAAACACTTTTTCTCCCACTCTAGTCTAAGTTTAAAAAAGTAATCAATTTCAGCATTTGTGGCTGAGATACTGGCTTTGTGAGCGCGTCCGCGGGCATCTCTTGCGACGGCATGAAATCGATGGTTACTTCCTTGGAGTCGATTCGTTGCTTGATAAAGTGGTGTCGAATATTTATATGCTTGGTCCGGGGACTGAAGTGAGCATTTTCACTCAAATCAATCGCCCCCTTGTTGTCGCACGCGATCTTGGTTGGTGCATTCTTTAGGAAGAACAGTTCGCTGCAGAATCCCCTGAGCTATATCGCCTCTTGCACCGCTGACGACAGAGACAAATATTCTGCCTCCATGCTTGACAGTGCTACCGTTTGCTGTCTCCTTGAGTTCCAGGAGACCGGTCCTCCCTTAATCATGAAAAGGTATCTGGAGGTGGAGCACGGGTCTGATGGATCCGTTGCCCAACTAGCGTCGCAAAAGTCTAGCAGTTCGGTCGTGGATTCCTTCGCATACGTTAACGCGTAGTGCTTAGTGGTCGGAAGATAACGGAATATTCTCTTGACGGCAGCCCAATGATCTTTTGAGTAGTTCTGATTGAACTTGCTGAGGTAGTTGATGCTGTGCGCCAGGTCTGGTCGCGTTGCCTATGTTAGGTACAAAAGTGCTACAATGGCCTTTTGGTATGGGATCTTCTCTGTGCTAACTTTACTTATCGGATCGTCTGGTGACAAGGGAGTGTCAAACTTACATCCCAGTTTCATAGTGTTCCCACACCCTTGCAGTCTTGCATGTTAAACCTCTTGAGAATCTCCTGGATGTAGTGCGATTGGTCTAGTGTCACAGTTCCTCGAGCTTTGACGATCTTGATGTTAATGCCCAGACAACTTTGCACTGGTCCTAGGTTTCTGACGGAAAAGCTGGTAGTAAGTGCTTTTTGGAGCTGCAGCACGAAAGTTGAGCTGTTGGAAAAAACTAGCAGGTCGTCAACAAATACAGCAACAATGATCAGCTGATTTCCAGCATAGTAACTGTATACGCACGAATCGTGTGGGGTCTGCTTTAGATTTATGCTTTTTAGCAGCCCATCAAGTTTCGCGTTCCAAACGCGACTACCTTGCTTTAGGCCATAAAGTGCCCTTTTAAGGCGTAACACTTTACCGTCATTTCCTTGAGATTTAAAACCCAGTGGTCATTCCAGGTAGATCGTCTTGTCCAAATCTCCATGCAAAAAAGCCGTCTCCACGTCAAGATGGAACACGTCTAGGTCTAGTTGAGCTGTGAGCGCAAAAAGGACTCTGAGTAAGGTGAATCTCACCACTGGGGAGTAGGTGTTCTCGAAGTCAACTCCCTTTACCTAACTATATCCCTTGGCCATCAGTCTCGCCTTGTAGCGGATGGTACTGTCCGCAGCTTTCTTTTTTTTAAAGACCCACTTGGATCCAACCAAGTTTTTGTCAGCTGGTAGTGAGCATGGCTCCCAAGTGTTATTGCGTTCGATGGACTTAATCTCGTCGCACATAGCTTGTGTCCATTGATCTTTCTCGGATCCAGTTACGGCTTGGTCGTACATTATTGGCTCCCCGGGTTCTGTCACAGATGTATTTACCACATAGTCGTCCAGGCGCTTGGTTCTTCTCCTGGGTCTGATGGAGGTTCTTAGTTGTTGGCCCTGGTAGAATTCCTCATCAGAAGAATTCTCGGTTTCCTCGCCACTGTGGCTCTGTTCCATATCCATGTTTTCCTCGTCCATCTGCTTGGGAGGCTCAGAATCGATGGGCAGATGTACCACGTTATTTTGCTGTACCACTTCTGGTTCTTGCTAAAAAAACACAACGTTGCGAGCTACCTGGATTTTCCTCTGCTTTGGGTCCCACAGCTTGAAGCCCTTTTGGTCAGAACAGTAACCAACAAATATGCAAGCTTGGGTTTTCTTGTTAAATTTGCTTCTCTTCACATCGGGTATGTAGGCATGAGCCTTACAACCGAATATCTTGAGATGTGAGAGGTTAGGTTTGGCCTCGGTCCATATCTCCTCCAGCGTTTTGCCTTTTAAGCTTGCCTTGGGTGATCTATTGTTGAGGTAATACATAATCGATATTGTTGAGGTAAGCTGCCGTTGAGACAGCTTCCACCCAGAGTTCCTTGGGTAGGCTGGATTTGATCAGCATGCACCTGGTCTTGTCCATCAAGGTGCGGTTGATTCTCTCAGCTCTGCCGTTTTGTTGAGGATTATATGGTATGCTTTTCTGATGTTCGATGCCATTATCGTCTAAAAGCTTTTTAACGGCAGAGTTTAAATATTCAGTGCCATTATCGGACCTGAGAGTCTTAATTTTCGATTGATTATGAGTGTCCATCCGTTTGATGAAGTGTGTTAGGTACTTCGACACTTCATCTTTATGTTTTAGGAAATATAAGTAAATTTTTCTACTGTGATCGTCTAGCAGAGTCATAAAGTATTTGGCTCCTCCCAGCGATGTACCTACTTGACAAATATCACTGTGCACAAGTTCCAAAATGCTTGACGCGCGCTTATCATTCACGTGGAAGGGTCGCCTTGCGTACTTTCCTTCGACACAGATTTCGCAAGGTGAGAGTTTGTCGTGTGCAGAAAACAGCACTTCCTCTGCTGCGTGATCGCACAGTTGTTTGAGGTACTGCTCGTTTAGGTGGCCCATGCGTCGGTGCCACACATTCAAGTTCTCGATCGTGGATGCGGCATACAGGGTGGGGACCGACACTTCCTTTGCCTTAGCTGCGCTCAGCACACCCAACTTTAACCTATACACTTCGCCTTTTCCTGACTCGCCCGTTAATATAGGTTTATCTTCACTGTTTATTACTGTGCAAGACTTGTCTTTGAACATCACTCTATGTCCACATTTAGTTGCGGCTCTGACAGAAAAGAAATTTGAGGCAGCGTCAGGGACGTACAGAGCTCTCTTTAACCGCAGCTTTAGCAATGTCTCGTATGCCGTGTTTACGAGTATAACATCACCTTCCCCACACACAGGGATTTTTCCGTTGTTGGCAGTAGTAACGTTGGCGAGGTGTGTGTCATGCACGTTAGTCATAAGTTCAAGGTTATGACACATGCGTCTCGACGCACCTGAGTCGAGGATCCATTGGTCGGGTGCTGGTGCCTGTTGCTTTCCTATGCTTAGAAGTGTACACATTGTGTCGGCCGACTTGGATTCCGTTTCTTCTCCCGAGTCCGCCGTACACGCCTACGCTGTACCTTTCTTTTTGCGTCAGCACTCACACGTAACATGGCCGACTTTCCCACAGTTAAAGCAAGCATGGCGTTTGCCTGACTCTTCCTTTTTATTGCCGGTAAAGCTGTGCTCACGAAAGCGCACGAACATGCCCTGCATGTAGTCCTCGCAGCTGAAGCCTTTCGGTTTTACTTCTTGGAGCAGTTTGGTTTTTACTAAGTCCTGCGTTATCTTCCTGCCGGATGCCTCCATGGCTATTATCATTGGCTGGTAGGACTCGGGCAAACCAGCAAGCAATAACGCTCCCACTAATTTATTGGGTAATTTCATGTCCACTTCATGTAACTGCTGCGACGCAGTTACAATTTTGTTCACATATGCGCTCATATTTTCACAGTGATCGTATCTTGTCATAGTCACCTCACGCAAAAGATTTACTCTTCTCTTTAAACCATTGTCATCGAAGGCGACCTTCAGATTTTTCCATACGTTCTGCGCCGTATCACACTCGGTAACATGCACGTATACGCTCGGGTCGTCCAACAATATGAGCTTAGCACGCGCCTTTCTTAGCTTCGTCGGGTTGGCACTTATTTGTCCATTTTCTGGGGCCTCCACTGTGTCCTACAAGTCCTTGAGTTCAAGATAGGCTCTCATGCCTATTGCCTATGAACGATAGTTCTCTCTTCCCACTAGCCTCTCCACGGGCTGATACACCGCTTGCACTCGCGTAGCCATTTCAAATAACCTTTACTACTTATAACTCCGTTTATCAATTTTACGCACGGTCCTTGGGCCCATAACCTGTTGCTAAATATAAAAAAAGGAAGTGGGCGTAAGACAATAAACGTTACAGAGTTATAACAGTGTAGTTTATTCGCGTATTGAGTAATCGGGCTCTCGTTTCCCGTGCTGTCCATACAGCACCGAGGCTTGTACTAAACTTGCTTACTATTTGCGTTCGCCAAGCGGTGTAAGCAAAACATAGACATATGTCGCATACTTCAACTGCGTGTGTTTACACGTTTGCCGGTACACATTGGCGATTACATATTCATCCACTTTAGGTATAGTTGAAATACCACTGAATGGCCTCATGTGTAGATTTCATGTAGTCCCAAACTGCTTCCCAATAGATTGGAGGGTATAATTGGATGGAATTTTTTTCAAATTATACCAAGGCCGTGTAAGTGCTACAAGAAATACTTCTGAATTAGGAGGAATAAAAGCTAATTTAATTAAGCCAGAGATGCTCGAGATATCCACCAGGTCAAGGCAAGGTATTTATGCCCACATCGGGATAAATAGCGAAAATGTAAAAGTAGGGTGGGCTCCTTTGCAAAGAATAAGAGAGGGAGTTTTATTTGGAAATTTCATAGCCACAAATAATGGTGGAAAAGTTTATGCTGAGTGTACAAATACACTAAATAAAACAATAAGCATGCCTGACCCAGAAATTGAGTTATTAGAATGCAAGGTGATACGAGAGGCTGACCCATTAAGCATCGAAGGGAATGACGCTCAGACCATTAATGGGGTAGTGAAGAAACTTTTTTAAACAAATAGACGAGAAAAAAAAATATAAAAAAAGTTGAATAAAGCATAAAAAATAGTTGTGTAAGTGGCAGTAATAATGGAGACTTTAACAACACTGATAATTTAGATAGTTCGTTGGATGAAGGAAAAACAGCAAGAACTGACACAATAATGCAGTTTATTGATGTTTCAAGCTCTAACGAGGAGGAAAAATTGCTTGTACAAAAACTTGTAGAATATAATACATTTTTATTTGGCCTGGAAGAAGAATAGTTATGAGCTACTTGTATATTTAACCATCGTATCATAACTACGACAGACAAACCCATGATGGCAAAAGCGCTATAGGTACCCACCAGCTCTTAGATAACAGATGAAGAAAGAAGCACAGAAATTGCTTGAGCAAGGCATCATCAAGCCTTTAAAATCGCCGTATTACTTAAATACGTAGATTGTATCGAAGCATGCAGGGCCGAACGGCAAAAAACGCTGGTGGGTAGTTACCGATCTTAGACAGGTAAACGAAATTACCGTTGGGAGATGCCATCCCCTGCCGTTCGAAAACGATATACTTAAGCATCCAGCAACATCACGTTATGTCACTGTCGTAGATTTAGAACAGGGATTCTTTCACATAAAAATTCATGAAGATAACGCACACAAAACAGAATTTTCCAGGCCAGATAGCTATTATCAATGTAGGGAAATACCAATGGGATGAACAGACTCTCCAAACACATTTTTGAGAGCCATGACCTTTGCTTTAGAGGGGCTACAAGGGCATGAGATTGAAGTGTATTTGAATAACATTATGGTATTTGCTCTGAACCTTAAAGAGCACGGGAGTCGTTTTATTAGACTTTTAAAGTGACTTTACTGAGCGAACTCAACAACTGAACCGAAGAAATGCCAATTTTTGAAACGTGAGGCAAAAGTACTGGAATACGTAGTAAAAAATAGACCAATTAAAACAGATAAAAAAAAAACAAAGCAGCAAAGAAATACCCGAGACCTATGAATACGAAAAAAATAAAACAGGTTCTTGGATTTATCAGATATTACAGACAATTTATCCAGAATCATGCAAAAATTGCTCAGCCACTCTTCAAACTCTGGACAAAAGGAACAGAGTTCAAATGGAAAGAGAAGTAGGAGCAAGCCTTCAAAACACTCGTTGATGCATTATGCAGTGAACTAGTAATTGCCATACGTAATTTGAAGAAGCCCTTTATTGTGATGACAGACGTTTCAGACTACGTGATAGGAGCGATACTGAGTCAGGGTGAGCTTGGGAAAGATCAACTGTGTGAATATGCCTCTCACTCCTTCGAGGCAGTGAATTACGTTACCACACAAATGATAAAGAGCTGCTAGCAATTGTTTTTGCTAAAGAGCAGTTAAGACCATATCTTTATGGGCATAAAATCAAAGTTATAACAGATCATGAGCTGCCTAATTATTATCATACGTCGAAAAAACCTAACCTTCAATTTAATAGATTGAAAGCAGAACTAAGAGGTTACGACTTCAACGTAATATATCGTCCAGGCATTTTTAATAGAGCGCCAGGTGCGCTATCTCAGAACCCAGTTGTAGGGAAGGAGAGAAAAACCCGGAACTTCCACGCCGAGAACTGTATGAACTCGCTGAAGAACATAAGAGAGATGGTCATGGTGATATAAATGTGCCACTCCCATGATTATTTAAAAGACGTACAAGAAAAATTAACTGTAGACTAAAAAAAAAAAATGACAAAGAAAAATTTTAAAGTCAAATGACTCAACTAACAGAGTGCCAAAGAAAAACGATACGTGGATAAACTCAACGGGGGCCTTGATATGAGTACGGATGATCAGGAAAATGGGGACGCAGACTTGGAGTTAGAACGGCAAGCATCAGATAAGGTAACAGCGGAGACCACCACTGGACAAGATAGAGCTAAGAAAAAATGAGGCAGGCTGCACAAACATACAAAACAAAATATAAAAGATACGCTCTTAAGCGACAGAGAGGAATAAATCGTATCACAGGGCCTGACCGCAGACAAACTAGCATATATACGCAAACAAGAAAATATACTAAAAGGTGTAAAATTTACTAGTACACCATTCATAGAACATGGTAAATATTGGGACATTGGGGCTGGCAATTTATACAGCCTAACAGGATAGCAGAAACAACAGGGGTAGAAGAGAAACAAGATGAAAACATTGCTTCTAAGAAAAAAGCTGCGACAGTAGAAATGTAAGGAAGAGAAATTAAGAAGAAGAACAGCAAAGAGAACGGGCCAAGATTACATAAAAAAAAAAGCCTATCAAAAGATATAATGATAACCCATTTTGATTCACTTACGGTAGAACATAAAAAAGGCAAAGGTACAGGCGTACAGAAGATAGCAAAAACCTCTGAGGAGCTGGACAGCAAGAAAGAGAGCGTACAGGAAGAGAAGGCTCAGAACTTGGAGAAAGGGAGCACTGCTTGGAGAGGAAGGAATGAGAAATAGAGACACAGGTGAGAAAATTTTCACTAACGGTGCATGTGACAGTACCAATGCTAGACCCTATTGTAGTGCTGAGGTAAATGATTTACACCTCTATGAGTTTATGGACGGGCTTGCGAATATATTCCAAACAAACTTTTTTATTAATGTAAGAAAATATGAAATTACAGAAAGACAGGGAATAAGGATGGACTTATAGAAGAATAAAAGCGACGCAGAGCAAATTAAAATGAACAAATTAGATAAGGCAAGAACCTGAAGATCAGAGAATGACTGTGCTGAACTATATAAGCAATTGAATATGACAAATGTGCTGGATGTTGGCAACTGTCTGTTTAACTGCCTTAAACTCTTATATAAATAGACAGTTTCAACAGGTGAACTCAGGACAGCCCTCCACAAATCAGAAGGAATAAGAAAATTTAAAGACTTAAAAGGAACTTAAAAGATTCTTCATCATAGTTACGAATTTGGAAAAAGGTAAAATGTATTAATATTCTCTCAAGAATACAAAGAAAGCATATGCATTCATTTTAAAATATCACCCGGTCTCAAGGTTAATCAAAATTTTATAGGTAACGAAGGCAGAAGTTCAAACACATTTATTTGAGAGGACAGCATTATCAAGCCTTGTTAGTAAATAATGTAAATAATAGATCATTGATAGATAACGCAGATAAAGATCACGAGGATCGAAAAGAGCCTCGTTTTAACAATAATGTTGGGATTGTATTCAGTACGCAATCGGATGAACACCACGGTAAAAATACGAATGGTAGTGAAGACGTCAATATGGAAGATTATATTATTGAAAGAAATGAAAAAGTAGGAGAAGAATCAAGAGAAAAGTCATGTAAGGATCACATGCTGCCACCACCCGACACTACACCACCTTTTTACACCAAAAACTTACCAGACTCGTCATCGTCTGGGAGCGCGAAAGATAGAAATAAGGGCCTTACAAAAACACAGATAATAGCTCTTTACGAAAATGAAAGAACTTGGAACATCTGAGTGCTTTTGATAAGTACAGAGTATACAGGACACGACTACCTCAGGACACACCACAATAGGCTCCTAAAGACGGCTCAGACCCCCCGCCATTCCAGAAAATGAAAAAAGTCTAGAATCACCCTTTTAGGTACCTAGATAACTTGATTTTTTGTACAGCGATAGATGGCGTTCCGGATACGGAAGTAATTAATGCATTAAACGGAAGAGGATGCATTGATCCAGTAATTCTAAATAATGAGGCGAAATTGGTTGGTAACGTGATGGTTTAAAAAAAAAGAAAGTATAAGTTATGCAAATGTATGAAAATAAAAACTTTGACGATATAGCATTGAGAGCAGACATCAAAGACTGCTTAAAATCTCCTAAAGATTTCGTAGTAATAAATGATCTAAAAACTGTTCGACTGGTGAGAGACCTCGCTATTATTTATTTTGGTCAATGGTCATATTTAATAGATCAACTAAAAGAGATTTTCCAGGGTTTAAAATTCTTTGATACTTTTTATGAAAATACATTAGTAGTACCACCGACAGATAAGAGATACAAAGTTATAAAAGAGAACCCTGAATTGACGGTCAAGGTCATAGAGATATTAATGATAAGGTAATAATAAACATACAGCAAAATTTCAAGAGACTTTTATTGGAGAAACATGAGACCCGAAGTGAGGCAGTTCATCCTCGGGTGTGAGTCTTGTCAGACAATTAAGCTAGTTCGCGACAAAACGAAACAAGCGATGTTACTTACAGATACCTTAAGCAGGTTGTTTGAAAAAATTTCAACCGATTTTTTACGGACCGATAAACAAACCAACGAAATACGAAATTACGCACACCTTATCAATTCAAGATTGGCTGACGAATAGTATTGTGTTGGTGCTGTTACAACGGGTGACGGTGCGAGAAACAGTGAAAGCCCTTACTAATTATTTTCTGACGAATTTCAGTGCTCCAAAGAAACGACTGTTGGGTAGAGGAACCTATTTCATTATTAAAACAATGGAGGAGTTCGTAACACTGTTCAAAATCAAAAAAGTTGTCAGCATGGCATTCCATCCACAAAGCAATGGGACAATTGAAAGAATGCACCACGTTTTATGCGAGTATTTGAAGGCGTATGTTGATAAAAGTGAGCAATGTGACGATTGGCTTCCTTTATGCATGCTCGCACATAGTACTTCAGAGCATGAGAGCACGGGGTACACGCCATACGAACTGCTCTTCAGACAAAGGGCTCAAATTCCATCAGTTTTTAACGAGTGGAGGAGGACTAAACATACACAAAATGCTTTGAGCAAATTATTGACACTCTTACGCAAATGCGCACTATTGCAGCGTTAAAGTAAGAACAGAGGAAATACAGGTCCAAGTACTACTATGACAAAAAATTAAATAGGAAATTCTTCATGGAGGGTAAACTGGCATATGTATTGAAAGAACCGTTAAGAATATATGACAATCAGTATGAAGAACCGTATAAAATAAAAGGAACAAATTATAACAACCACGATATGAAACTGCAGAGAAAGGACGAGGTAAGATTAGTTCACGTGGACAAGGTTAAAAAAGCGTGCGTACTGAAAGCACCGAACAAGGGTGCCGTTACATAAAAAAAGATACGTCACAAACTAAGTCACAGAAGGAAACCAGAAAGTAACCAGAGGATCACATAATAAGCGTGACTTACTCAGCAAAAGCCGTAGCAGTACAGAAAAAAATTAAATAGAGAACGGAGATTCACAACACATGAAGACGAAAAAAAAAAAGAAAAATATCAACGAAGACGGACTGGAAATAGTTTGTATAGGAGAAAGGTTTCGAGAAAGGATCATTATGTTAACAGCACGAAAAGAACATAACAGAGGAGAACAAAAGGGTGACGACAACGGGCAATGAGTAACTTGTCAAAAAGAAACGAGTAAGGGAAGATTACTATAATAGAGCTACCTTATGTTGTAGTACAAACCTTGTAAGCAACCGAATCTGCAACTTTAGTCTAGTTTGATCAGGGTTGCCAGACAGTGACATCAAGTCATCGATCGTTTAGTATTGAAAGCAAGGAGTATTGACCAATAACAACGTCACAAGAAAATAAGTGCAGAGACGGACATCGTTGAAGAACTCTGATTAAGAAAAAAAGCAAAACACGATTTTGGGATAAATATAAATTTGTTATTTTCATACTCATATTTTTTACCTTTTTTTATGAATATGCAAACTAATAACCAATTCTGTGTTTCTTTGTTACAGATGTCCTAACTGTCAGCTTTAAATGAAGCCGCTTTTAGAATCATCCCTCCATGCAAGAAAGCCAACGACATGATAGTGAACCACAGGTTAACATCTTATTACCAAATCGAAGAAATTCAAGACTAAATACGGAATAAAAGCAATTGTGAAACTCAATGACAAGTTGCAAATGTTTTTACCTAGCGCAGTGCCAAAGAATATTATGGATGATGAAGTGCTGTATAATTATTTATTATATTTCATACAGAAAGTAAAGTTCTTTATAACTTTTAATGGTTGTCATATTTAATTTTCAAAAGTATAGGTTAAATAGTTTTTGTAAGAATAACAAAAAAAAGAACCATGTATTCTATTCCTTAAAGAAAAATTTCTTTAATAAATCAACTTCTTTACAACTCAAATATTTTTATTTACTTTATTTTTCTATGCATTTGCTGTATACCTTCCACACATCATTTTTTTCAAATTACATTTGATCTTTGCAAACCCGTGTATTTTGGAAATTGTCAAAACCCAATTATTTAACAAAAATTTAATTATTTTCGTCAGCATCGAATTTTTTCTACAAAGTAAGTATTAGGATACCTTGTTTTCTGCAGTTTTTAATTGTAAAAGCCACTAGAGATAAGCTACTGATGAAAATCTTTCAAATGGTAAGTAAATGGGTTTGTTAGTGCTACTCCGGTTACGCTAAAAATTTCTGTCAACTAGTTTGGTGTCTAACCTTTTCTAAAGACTTGTTTAATATTACTCACACATACTTTATCACTAAGTTCGTTTTTTGATTTTGTTTTTTTTTTTCAAATATAATAACATTTGTAAAATATTGTTTTCAATAATTACAGAAACATCTTTTGTCTTACTACAAATTGTCTAGTGCTTACGATTATTTTAAGAAGTCATCAGCTGTCGTAAGACATTATGCCACTTGTAACTACCTTTAACACTAAACTTTTTTCACATAGTATGCTTTAGGGTACGATTAAATCATTCACATGTAGATGCCGTAAGATGACTGTACGTGGAGCATAAGTTTGTTTTATAATTTTTCATGAGACCTTAAAATTTTGCGCTGTCAAACTCTTTACCACGGTCGGTTTACAAATTTGTTGGAACTGTTTCTTCTGTTAATATAGTTTTTATAGCTGCAGTCATACCTGTACTAGTTTTTATTTTTTCCGGGCATAGTCCATGCATACTCGGAAAATACATCTATGACTGTAAGCAAGTATCTGCAATCCTTATTTTCACGAGCATAAGGTATCATCTCCACAAGATCCACTTGCCATATTTCATCTAAGCCCTGAACATTTAACTTTTAGCGGAGGTATTAGCGTCTCGCAGGCTTATGAACTTTTTCACTACTGCTTTTATCCTTCCTTAATATTTCTAAAGTTTTCTGAGATATCTAGATCCAAATCTCCTTAATTTTATTTATTTCACGCTGCAAGTTCAGTATTGCTTCTGAGAATACATTGCTCAAATCGCTTACTAGTAGATTTATTTTTGTTGCTCATCAAAAATAGAACTCTTTCTTTCTGCAAAGAAGTACGATTCATGTTATCATTTGGTTTATCAGCTGACGTAACATTGCATAATCTTTTTTTTTTAAGTTTCATTGACCATCTCAGGAGAGCTTATATTTAACTTCAAGAGGACTTCGGCTAGCACTTTCAGACTTAGCTGATCCACGTCTGAATGAATCAATACTCATTTATATACTGATGTTGAATTCAATGAGCAAGCTTAATAAATAATATTAGGTTCACGAAGCTTCTCAACGATTAAATTTATTTCGTTAGGATGACTAGCATTACATGCCATTTTTTTGCCATTAGCAATCTAAGTAACTAGTTTATTAGAATTGTCTAAGTAAACATAGTCAATTTTCTTGTTTAGTTTAGAAATTTTAAACAAAGGTATCCATCTTATTCAAGTTGTATGGACAAAAAGTCTCATTTTTATCAAATTTTCTTTTATGCACACTTGAAAATTCCAAAATATGTTTGCATTGAGTTTAATTATCAAGTGTCACGTATGCATTATTAGGAAGCTTTTTAATAAGTTACATTTTTAACTTATTAGTCATTAAATAACTTAGATTCTTTATTTACATTTAATTATTTTTCAATTAAGTGGGAGAATCACAAAGCTTATACTGTCCACTTTTTTCTCTTATTATCTTATGGATTCAATCAATAATTAAAACATTGATGTGTCGAAATATTTTTTGTATTTAAAAAATGTTTAAAAGGCTTAAAAGGCTCTTTGAATTAAGAGTTGAAGCTTTGTGATACATTTTTTTAATCATTTGTTCTACATAAATGTTTGAATCGGATTGGTAAGAGGCTTAAAAGTCTCACTAAATTTTTTTCCAAATTTCTTTTCCCAATTTTAGTAATTAATGATTACTTTGTACAATTTCTCTTGCTTTTTCAACTTGTTGAAAAACGTGTTTTCCTTATGAAATGTATTGATGTTTAACACTTGATAGTTAACGAAAGACTAATGCATACCTAATATAAATGAGTAATACTTATTGCAAAAAAGTCAAATCTTCTTTTAAATCTTTCATCATTTACATCTCTTTCCTCGTCTATTGTGACAAATTCATGTTTTTCAACTCCCAAAAACTAACACATTAGTTTTTGAAGTTATCATACGTCTTATTGGCTTTAACATGATCATGATGAATATGTTTCAAATTTATGTCATCTTGTTGAAATATTGCTAAAAAGTTAAAATTATTTTGGACTAAATACTTTGAAATTTGAGCATAAGATTGACAAAGATGAAAGCAGTCAACATTTTTGTGACGCTTCATGCAAAAAAAGGCTCTTACATTATCCTGTTCTTCACAGGCAATGTAATCAAATATCATTGTGGAGTTTGGTAGTACTTCATCCAGTGAAATAACTGATTCATGCTTGCTAAGTAAAAAATATTTTATGCCATCAATAGGATTTAATTGTTTTTTTGAAAACTTTTGTTTTGGTTGATTCAATGATTTTGAGTACAAATAAATATTCTCAAATCCTAATTTATTGGTGTAAGTAATAAGGGATAGTAACCTTTTCGTTTTTCTACAGTTTGATCACCACACAGGTAGTAGTGGTGTCATAAATATAGCCGTAAACAACTTGCCAGTAGAATTGCACGTACCAGGATATCAGTATTGCGGACCAGGCACTTAACTAGCTAAGAGATTAGCCCGTGAAGATCTGGGCATCAACCTATTGGACGATGCTTGTAAACAACATGATATAGCTTATTCTTAAGAGCCTGACGATATAGCAGCTAGAAACGTAACAGATAAAATTTTTTGGAAAAGGCTTTGCAACGCTTTACGGATAATGATTTAAGTATTAGTAAAAATGTTACCGCTTTTGCTGTAAGCAGCATAATTAAAGTAAAATTAGAATTAGGAATAGGCATATGAAAGCCTTAAAAAATAAAAAACGTAAGAAAAAAGAACGTTAGAAAGATAGCGGTTTCGAAAAACTTAATTCAAATTACTAAAGAGTCTATCGTTAGACCTTAATGTACTCACAAAGTTGTAAGTTCTGCTTTCAAAGGAGGTCAAGCAGCCATGAAAAGAGCAGGTGGTAAGAAAAATATTAACACACCGTGCATGTTACACATACCTCAAATAATTGGAGATTTTCACCTTATTTTGTACCGACATTTGCAGGTCTAAACGCTATAGAAGCTTGTACTTATAGTACGCGTGATATAAATAAAAACATAATTTAAGCAAACTAAGCCAAGAAACAGCATAAAGAGAGTGCGAAGCACAACAAAAAAATGGAAGCTATTTCACGTGTTAAAAGACTCCTTATAAGACCACATAAGAAAGATTTAGGTCTATACTTAAAACCAGGAAGAAGATTTTTAAAAAAACTTTCAAATTAAAACTACCTCATAGAGCTCTCACAAATAAAGATATTATGAAATATGCAAAAATGTTAAAGGTACCACATTTTCAAGGAGTATTCACAAGAAAAAATATACTTATTAGTGGTCCATAAAAATGAATCAGCCATCGTTAATCTAAATAATAAAGAAAGTCTTGGTATTCATTGAGTTGCATACAAAAAACAAGGTAATGATGTAACGTATTTTAATAGTTTTGGCGATCTACAAGAACCGCTTAATTTGATGTTATACCTCAGTGTTAGTATTATTAAGTATTATTACAAAAGATATCAAAAATTAGATTTTTATAATTGTGGTCATCTCCATCTAAGATTTTTAAGTAATAACCTGCACCGTAAGCCTTTATACGCAAGTAAAGGGAAAAAATTCATCATTCATCGATGATCTGTCATGCGAGAAAAGAAGAAAAAATAAAGTGTAAAAAGTTGATGAAAAAAGTATATTTTTTAATTTGTGCCCTCTTATAAAATGATAAAAATTTCCATATAGCTTTAGCTAGCCTGTGATGATTAGTCAATCCGTGTCAAAAGACGTGGGTCTGTACTACAGCAAACCAAAATACGAAAGCCTTAGTAAGGAAAAGGGGGATAATACTAGCTAAAAACCACTTATTAAAAAGCCTGTTGCAGCATCTCAATGAAAAGTGAAAGGAAATTATTGCTCTGAAAATATTCCCTCTCATCCAAAGCAAGATGGATATTGTATAATTTAAGAAAAAAATCAATAATTGGTACTTGCTAGAACTATGAAACGTTTTTGTGTTTTTTAAAGCTTAAAATATATGTACAAAATTCAAATTTTTTCTTATTATTGAAATCTATTTGTATATTATTAATTAACATGTTATTTTAACAATCTCGATTCTTATATTGATTAGCTTGCTTCAATGTTTGAAAAGATAGTGTCTAAAATAATAATGCCCTAAATAACACGTATTGTTGTAAAAAAAAAAAAATTAATTTACATTTTTTTACTGGAAAATATATTTTTTAACTAGTAAAAAAATGTTCTTATACAAAATTTTTAATTTATTCTCTTACTCGTTCTGTTTCACTGACGTATACATACATGATCACTTGGATAAGCGTGAGCACATACATGTGTGTACACATGTGTACATTTTTATGCGTATACGTAAGTTTTCTCATCCCAAAGCTGGTTTGGAGAACAAGCCGACACTAAAGAGGGGGGAGCGTGGTTAAGCTTGTGCAAAAGCGCGGCTGACTTGCGACCTCTTATACTATTGTCAGGCTCTCTTCCTCTGTGGTAGCCACCCACTCGGCGAGGGGAATTCCATACGCTCGCGCTACAGCTCTCTTTTCCAGAGAACAAAAACCCTAACGCTACAGCTCCCCTAGGGAGAAGGAGGAAGGTGAGTTAGAACCCCCCAGTATACCGGCTGGCAGTATAAGATTATTTGACGTCAAGATCAATTGATATTACTTATACTACCTCCTATTTGCCATGTCATTGTCTTAATATCTATTTATGCGATTAATTTTATCGATAATAACTCAGCAACGTATCATATGAAACTTTATAACTGGCATTCTCATTATTATGCATTTATATATAAGCTTAGTGAGCTCAACTTTAACACATACGTAAAAAAATACTAGTATGTACTGATTTAACGGATGAAAATTAATTAAAATCAATATAATAATACTCATACTTAGAACTTTGCATATGACAAGGTAATTATTACTAATTTTTGCATATATCACATCTGAACCGGTAAAAATTGCCAGTAAGTAATTGATCCTAATGGATTAATACATACATTCAAATTTCATAAAAATATTTATCAAGAGAAGTACTTTTAATCATCGATCTTTACAGTTTTCTAAGAATTTTATTTTATTCAAAATTCACAAAGTTTTTCTTGGCACTAAAAAACTAAGAAAATCTAAAATATTACAATTATCCAAATACGAGACCATGATTGTCAAGTTTAATGAACTGTACATGAAAGTTTTACAGTCACAATTTATAGTCAAAATTTTGGTTTTAATGTAATCAACGTTATGTATGATAATTTACGAAAACTTATAATTAGGATGTGCAAAATGACAGAAATATATTGAACATTTATGTATAATATATTACTTAATAAAAATGCTGATACTTATGAAAACCAATTTATTCAATAATCACTGATGTATGTTAAGCCCTTTGTGATCCACAAGCCACTACTATTTATTTTTTTGTGTGTCACTTTTGCTCAGGATAGGTTGAAGATGAGTCTTACATTTTAGTATTTGAAATTTAAAAAGCACCAAGTGTTGTTGGCTCGGTACTAAACGTGCTTGGTACTACTTCAATATTGTTTTAGGGGTCGTGGGTTTGATTCCCGGTGAATACAGATTTTTTCGAAAAATTGTTTTCATCGGAAAAAGTTCCTATAAAGCCTTGGACTTTTCGGGGTAGGTGTTTCTGTAGAATTTGCCCCCAGAGTAATTTCAGGATTTTTTCCTTGCACTACAGGTTTTTGGATCAAGGTGAAAGCAAAACAGTCTAAGGGCTATATTTAAACTTCAGCGGATCCGACGCCATTCTCTGGGAATAAAGTGCCAACCTTACGGGTAAGAACTTGCCCCTGAAGCATGAGACTTCTCCGGAAATACAACTTAGGCTGAATCCGATGCTTTGGCATAGATCACTGGCGTAACCAGCAAGTAGTGGACGTCCTGAGACAATGTAGTCTTCTGGGGAAAAGCTAGACAGTGAAAAGTTGACCCAATCCACCATTGGTGCAAAGAGGATCAGCTTATCTGGCAAGGTATTTTACTAGAGATATTTCTGCAGTGCCCATGGTATAATAGGATTTCTATTAGTTAAAAGATTGGTACATGGGTGCGGTTATATACCATACACATAGGTGGTAAATGGATGGTCCTGGTAACTAGGCCAGTAGACTGTCGCGATAACCTCGTAAAAAAAAAGAAAAAATTAAAGAAGTATTCTTTGAAAGGCTTTGAAAAAAAAAAGTTCATGATATAAAGCGACTACTAAATAAATTTCTGAGGGATTGTCATCAAATCAACTGTGCTATATTTTTGCTTACATACGTGCTTCTTAATTATATTTTACCTATCTGCTATTACATAGAACTTCAAGTAAAAAATGTATATTATTACAGTATTTAAAAATAATCAATTAAGTATGAATTCAAAAAAAACTGTTGTGGAATTAAAGTTAAATTTAAGTTTTTTGAAAGAAGCTTTACCGACCTTAGACAAAAAAAAATTTATTTCCGATAAAAATCCAGGACGTTGCACTTTCAAGTTAATGAGATTAGAAATATCGTCAGTGTTACGATGTTACACTATTTACGTCCATATTTATGATATTGGGCAAAATAAGATGATATTATGTCTAGTAACATTGAAGATTCTAATACTAGTTTCCTGTTACCATGTCGTTGTGTTAATTTGATTTAAAAGTATTCTTTGATAAATAATAGTCCAGCAAGTTTAGACTTAAAATTTTATAACCAGCTCTTATGTTATTATGAATTTAAGTACAAGGTAAACGAGTCTGGTTCTGTCCCATCGCTGAGGCCAGCTGCTTGTACATACTTTGTTTACTTACAAAAGTTGATTTTTGATAGGAGTCAATAATATATTGTCCTCTGCATCTTAAAATGCAAAAAATTCTGTTTTTAGTAGGTCAATTATTTTTGAGGAAGATTTCTAAAAAGTTGCACAGTTTTCTGCTAAGAATTAAAAAGAAACTTCTTAAAAAATTTTAAAGTAAAGAGCTTATGATGTTAAGTGCCTGCTTAATGAATTCCTTAGCATTTAGGATAGAATAAGCTGTAATCATGTCTTCCTAACTGCTGTGTTAAGTTTTGTTTTGTCTATTGTCTATGACATGAGATACCTAAATAAAAAATAAGCGTCTTACAAAAAACTTTGAAAATAATCAAATACCATAGAAAAAGTTAAAGACAAAACTGAAAGGCTTGATTTTATGAAATTAAAGCTATACAGACGATAGAACAGAGATTAAAATTCAAAACCTTATAGGCATGTTAGACCTATATTTTTATCCTTAATTTTTTCTGGTGTAGTACAAACTTATGAAATTTAACAACTGTTTAATAATTAAAATACCTTATGGATTGCATGAGCAGTAGTAAAGTAGGTTATGTCTTTTCTTGTAGTATTCAAAATATGATTATTAATATTTTTTATAGTCCATAAGTATCGTTGCAATTGTTAGTGAACGTCGTTTTTTTGGGCAGGTTTGAAGTGACGAAATACAATAACTATTCACACACCTAGGCGGAGTAAGCAAAAAAACTCAGATCTCGTGTATATTGTCACCTCAGGGAAAGCCAAGGGTTACTAACACGAGATCTGGATATTCTTTACTTTAGCCCGTGAAGTGTATATAATTTTATACCTCACTTCCACTGACTTCAATACATGACTGCCTGTATAGCCAGTGGTTATGGATTAATTTCAGGCTAGTTGTGTTGTAAAATGACATAATGTTTCAGATGTAATACCAAAGAAAATTTAACGTTAAGACCTTATTTTTAAATTTAACTTTATTTGTAAAAAACTTGTGAGAGAATAACTTAGAAAAAAATTAATTCATCAACAATCTAGATACACTTTACCAAAAAATTCTTAAGATCGGAAATGTCTGTAATGTTACGATGTTACGTCGATGTATGCCCAGATCGTTGAATATACTTACATTTTTCTCTAGCTGCTCTGTCATAGTCGAAACATTAAACAGACCTATCAATACTATCAGTTATAAGTTATGGCAAGTTTTTGAGTGAAATTGCAAAACCAGCTGACTGGATATTATAAATTTGCATACGAGGTAAGACTGTCCAGTTGTGACACATCGCTGAATCTAGCTTCTAACAAATATTTTGTCAACCCAAAATAATTAAATACTTATTTTTTTAGTTTTATACTTTAATATTTTGAAAGTATATGACATCTACTGCCATTTTTTCATACATTACCTTGTTTCTTGAAAAAATTAGTAATAAATTCTACTTTCTAGAGGCATTGATTATAAATAAATGTGTATGATAAGATTGATAAAATTGAGTGAATATATAGAAAAGTGATAATACACATAATTTGGAGCAATTCCTATGAATTTCTTGCTCGATGATACAATTTTAAATAATATGTTGCCTTTTTCGTTACACAACATTCCTAAGCATAATTGCAAACAACTAAGCATATTAAAATAATTAATGATAAATTTAAAAAAATCTGAGGTGTAACTTATATCAATATGGACATAACGTTGCTGAAAAAAAGATCTACAGGCAATAAATTTAAGAAAATTGATATTAATACGTTCTAGGTACACAGCACCAATAAAAAAAGATGAAAAATTTCGTAACTAATACAATGTTAGGCTATAAGTGGTAAATCTTGTTGATTATACATATAATGTGATCTAATTTGAATGTCAGCGTTGAAATTTTTATCAATATGATAAACATAATAAATTATATAACTTAAGGTAAAAATCTTCTAAAAATTTGCTGTTAAAAAAAAAATAAATAAACACTTTTGTAAATTTAGATGTACAGCACGACCGCATTTCAATAAAAATTTAAAATCACCAATATTTTGACATCCTTTAGATGTCTCTATTTGCCATGTCATTGTCTTAATATCTATTTATGCGATTAATTTTATCGATAATAACTCAGCAACGTATCATATGAAACTTTATAACTGGCATTCTCATTATTATGCATTTATATATAAGCTTAGTGAGCTCAACTTTAACACATACGTAAAAAAATANTTTAGATGTACAGCACGACCGCATTTCAATAAAAATTTAAAATCACCAATATTTTGACATCCTTTAGATGTCTTCTTCAAGGCTACATGCTATGAAAATATAGAAATATTTAAGGGTAATGTAAGTAAAAATACGTATGTCATTAATTCAGAAATGTACAATACCTATACAAGAAGAACGATAACACACAATCACGTCCCACGAAGTGCGTAAACAAAAAAATTAGTCATGCATGGCTTATGGATGGCAATACGCTGATTAACAGAACTACATAATTAGAACATAAAATGAACATTTCAGGCCAGGTAAAGGCAAAAACATAGGGTAAGAAGCTATAGAGGTTTAATAATAGGTAAGGGACTAAGGAAAGAGGATGTGAAGAGACTTAGTATAAGACGATATACAAAAAATTTTACACATGTTATACACGTAAAAAAAAAAGATATTTAATAGTAACTTACTATGAATGAAAATGCTTACAAGAATCTGTGTTTAACGAAATTTATATGTACAGGAATGACTTTCTTAGTATCAATCTGTTGATTCGGAAGAATGAGAGAGATATGAAAAAAGAGAGAGAGATAGAGAGAGAAACAGTAGTCGAGAAGATGCGTAGAGTGTTGAGAGGAGAGAGGTGTGTGCATGAGTCTAGCAGCTGCTGTGTTCTCCTAGGATGACGGGGTCTTCAGGTGAAGGACGATGAAAATAGCTCAGATAAGAGGGTAAGAGAGAGTGAAGGCAAAGAGCGAAGCCGTATGACGAATGACCCGCTCGAGGACCCCAGACGACATCACGCTAGGTTGGACTCGCGGTCGTTTGACCAGGAGGTGAGGCTAGAGAGAGAAAAAGAGAGTATATCATAGACAGTGAGAGAGAGAGAGAAAAAGAGTAGTGTGTGGGTTGACGAGACGACTTGTACGAAAGACCACGAGGTGCATACTCGAGAGTACCGCCATGGTTCGCGCGTTTTGTTGTGTGTGACAATAGATAGTAGAGTTAAGTAAGAGAGAGAGATAGATAGAGTAGCTTCTTCGAGTAGACCAAAGAGAGAGAGAGAGAGAGAGAGAGAGAATATAATAGTATGTAGGATTGGGGACGAAGTGTAAGTGTGTGTATGTTAGCATGGGTCTAAGATGAGCCGAAGCCCCTTCCGGTCGAGGACGAGCAGGACGTAGTAGACATGACCTTGTTGCTCACGTTGTGCGAGGCGAACTCGCTGTAGCGTGGTCCAGAGGATGATGTGAAGCGTTGTAGTGTGTGTAGTGTAAGGAGATACTGAGTATTAGGGTTAAGTGGTTGAATAAAGATTAGTTAAAGGTATTTGTTGGTGTTAATTTAATAGTTCTTCCCGTAGAACGGGAGAACTCTCGAGCTTATCCTCCTTTTTCAAAAAAAGAAGCCCAAACTATTAGAGGGACGAAGGTGACGTAGGTGAAAGAGATTTGTTAACTCTGTGTCGATGCCTCTTTTTGGTTTTAAGTCAAAAATCAGTGTTACAGAATTTTTTCAGTTTGTATCACTGCTTTTAGTTTTGTTGGTGCGAGTGCTAAATTTTTTGCTCTTTGAGTCATGGTCTTGACTCGACTTTAGTTGTGATGTACGGTGATTATAGTTACATATTCTTGTATCAGTGTAGTTAACTTGTACCGTATATTAATGTAACGTATTTGTCTTTTTCTTGGAAAGTTCCATTGCTAATACTATTCGTAAGGCCTTAGCAAAGGTAACCTCATTTCTTTTTAAAAGTCGGCCTTGAATCCTGCTATTTAAAATACAGTAAACATACTGATTTCGTTCAGCAGTTTTTTGAAAACTTCTGAAATTGCATGTAACACCATCTTTGTAAGAGTATTGGTGCAGCTTTGTGTAGCTTCTTCTGGTAACTGCCTCCTGCTAATAAATTTAGAATTTTCTGCGATCTCGAGTACGGCTAGGGTGTATAACTCCTATAATTTTATCGTATGATTTTTTGTCAAAATTGTCCGCACTAACATTGTTGCACAAATTATTTAATGTTGTTTTACCTATGTAGTGAAGTAGGTATGGAACCTTTTCTTCTGGTGTCAGCTTCGTAACTGGAAAAATTTCTTCCAGTACCTGTAGCCATCTGCACCATTCTAAGGTTCCTGGGATGAAAGGCTACAGGTGTAATTATCACGAGACAAGAAATGTTAAGTTCAATTACACCAACAGAAAATTTAATTTTTTAAAGACATTTAAAAAATTACATTTAATTATACATAAGTGCGTATCGTTTGGATTAGTGTTCCGTTAGAACTTTGCCTTCTCTCGTAATTTCAATTTGTTACTTAAAAGGGAAACCCTATATAAAGAACAAATTAAGATACATATGAAAATAAGTGATTATTTATAAAACCTTAAGAAGACTGATGAAGAGAAGATGACTAGAGGGAGGGCGGAGACTTTTGTAGAAGCCTTAGGTAAACTTCTGTCAAAATTTTATGAGAATCATAAAGAGATTATGTCAATTACTCCTCTAGATGAGAATCACTATTTTACATCAGAGTTACTTGAGAAAGTCGAAGATCTGTATTAAACAGTTAAAGTGGACTTTATCGAATTCATTAGAAAGGCTAACGCTCAAGAGCTACCAGTAATTTGACCAACTAAACTAAATCCGATAGTTCAGTGAACTAGAAACTTGTATTTTTCTTGTATTAAACTGCCTTAGTTCTTGGGGAAGTACTTTGAGTGGGAGAACTTTCGTAATACTTTTCGATCTTTTGTTCATAGGAAAGATTACATAGACAATATTGTAAAATTCCACCAGCTACGGGCACACATAAGTTAAAAAGCTCTTGAAATGATTAAATATATTTAATTGACCGCTGACTAATATTTTTTAGCTTGGCAGAACTTATCAAATTATTACAATAGTCAGCGCCGTCTGGTGAACAATTATTTTCAAAGTATTATTTCTTGTAAACCTATGAAGTCAGAAACAAGGTTAGAACTAAAATGCATTAGTAAAGAGATGCTTAGTCCGATGGACTTACTTAATGCCTTGGTCCGTGACTTAGGAACTAGTGATCTTTATGTTGCTCTAGTTGTTAGCAAATTTAATGTTTCAACTAATAAGGATTGACACAAGTTTCTCGGAAGTAGTACAGAACCACCCACTCTCACTAAGTTACGTGAATTCATCTCGTCTCAGATTATAGCTTTAGAATCTTGTGAGATCGTTAACACTTCCCCTAAATCTCAAGTAGTGAAATCGAATTCTAGATATCCCTCTATGGTCTCCCACTAATCCCATGCTTCTTCTAAGCCCACTGGGGAGCAGCGTACTGTTAATAAAATACCGACTTGTGAAAAAGTGTGATTGTTTCAAATCTCTTTCCGTCGACGCTCGTAATAAATTTGTTGTAGAGTATAAACTATGTTTCAATTGCTTAGGTCGACAAGCTTCGTACAATGTTCAATGGTTCCGCAAAGGTTTCTTCTAGTACTTCATTAAATGAGCTTTTATACTCAATGCGTTATATATCAACGCTACTCTGCTAAAACTTCGTATCAAATCATGGCAGACCTGTCTAGTGCTAGAGTTAGACCCACTACAGCGTTTCAGAAGACAGGTATCGATTACGCTGGACCCTTTCCCGTTAGATTGGCCAAAATCAGAGGTAAAGGCACAGCTAAGGGATACATAGTCATATTTGTCTGTATGAGTACTCGGACTGTCCACTTAGAGATTGTTGAAGACTATAGTGCTGAAGGTTTTATTGCAGCATCCCAACGCTTTACCTCTAAAAGGGAGCATATCTCCAATTTGTATAGTGATACAGGAACAGATTTCGTTGACGCTGACATTGAGTTAAGACTCCGATGGATCAAGCTTTGCAATCCTTACGATCAAACTACACAATTATTTACTTTAAAAATCAATTGGCACTTTAATGCTCCAGCTGCTTTCACTTTGAAAGAGTTTGGGAAGCAGCTGTGAGGTCTACCAAGCATTATTTAAGGAGAGTAGCAGACAATCAGGTCTTTACATTTGTGGAATACTCTACGTTATTGTGTAAAATAGAAGCGTGCTTGAATTTACATCCAATTTCTTCTTTGACTAATGATCCGTTGGACCTGAAGAGCTTAACTACTGCTCACCTACTTAACTTAAAACCGGTCACTGCTGCATATAATACTGCCTGAAAGTGATTTCTCAGATGTGCATGTAGCACAGAAGACTTATCTCGTAATTATCCCAGAGTTTTTGGCGTAGTTGGTCTTAGGGCTACCTTACATCCTTGCAGCAAAGAACTAAATGGACTGTCCCTAAAAGATCGTTTTAAGTACGAAACTTACTGATTATTAAAGGGAAAAACTGCCCACCTGGTTGGTGTCCCCTGGTTAGAGTGTTAAAAGTATATTCTGGCCCTGGAGTGCGGGCTGTTAAAGTTAATTCAGCTGATACTACTCTTATTTGACCAATCACTAAGTTGATATTGTTGATTGTTAATAAAGAATAAGATAGTAAGTATTGTAGCAAAAGTGACGTTTTTATCTTACACCTTAGTTTAGGTTTAAATTTTCTAAATTGCTTAAGTTAATTGCTTCTCCACCCGTCGAAGCAAAAGCGGGGGAATGTTTGGAATGAAAGTCATAGTTTGGCACGCCCAATGATACTGCTTGATAAGTCTTGATGATATTGAGGCGAACCTACGAGAATTTGACGCACGTCGTCCCATTTATCGAACCCTCACACTTGCAAAGAGAGCAGCGGCTCTCTTCATCCAAGAACGGCACAAGTCGGCCAGTCCGTGTCCGATTGTCGAGACCCTAAATACTCAAGGCGAGAACTATACCGTTCAATTAGAGTCTCGATAACTTTCAATAATGTTCTTTTGTAAACTCGCTCCACGTTCAAGCATTAATTATATTTTGGATTATTCGTAATTGACCGTAGAAGTAAGAAAGTTAAAATACTTAACGATGTAATAAGGATTAAAGTTACTCATGTTAAATTGAAGTTAATTATTAAAAAGTGTTTCTCAATTCTTGTGTATAATTTTTCAAACATATGAGTACAAATCCCTTATTTTAATCCAGTTCCCAAACAATAATAGCTGTTTTTTAAAATAAATTTGGTCAGTTTACTCATAATTAAGAAGATTTATTTGTTAAGGGAGTAAGTTCTAATTTTCTTTCGATTACCTATTATTATTCACGTATAATTTAAATTCAATATAAAGAACAAACTCTTTCTATAGTTAATGCGTGTTTACCAACTACAAAGACTGGGGGAACGGTACAAGTGATAACTTAGTACTGTTTAAAGAAAATTATTTAATTCATTACGAATAATTATTTTATGTATTGCGAACCTTAGTTCTGAAACTAAATTTAAGATATTCACGTTTAAGGCGCACGAGATTCAGGATTTGGCCAATAGGCTATTGAGTATGCAGTCATATATTGAGCATGGAAATCATTCGCCCCACCCCTCTCTTCTGAGGCATTGATGTTCTTTACTATTACATAAAAATCGGCATGACACGGTGAAACATTATACGAGTGGCCTACTTAACTGATATCCTAGTCATAAAGTCATATAAAAAACACCACACAGTTACCTAGGAGGAAGTGATAGAGCGGGGTATCGAGCGCACGTCCTCCTAGTAAGAAGCAAGTGCTCTACTGCTGAGACACTAAGTACTTTCACTGCTGCATGCTGTCTGCTGGGACTGT
This sequence comes from Copidosoma floridanum, assembly GCF_000648655.2. Next base: position 2,155,096 of record NW_019381634.1, read on the forward strand.
AAACATTCCGATAGTTACCATCAGATGACGTTGGCAGCATAAATTTATTTTAAGTATACTTCTATCTACAATATGCTAGAAAAATTTGGCTTGCTGCTAATCTAACGATCAGATCATTTCTCGAATACTGAGTTGGAAAAAAATTTTGTTTTGAGTATTTTGAGATACACATGCCTCCTATCCATTGTTCTAACGGCTTACAGGCCCATATTTGTCAGTAAAGCTGTAAAATAGGAATAAAACGACTGAATCAAACCAAAACACATCAGGCATATCACCAAATATACTTATTTTTCGCTATTTAAAAGTTTGAGCATGCGGATCTGAAGTAAATAGTAGCGCAGTCGCCAAGGTCTCGTCTGCTTTCTCAAACTTACCTCGTCACGCTCCCATGCAACTTGATGTACAAGGCAAGATTTACTAGTTACGTTGTATTGCTGAAACTGTTTTCTTGTCTTTAATGCCTTTATTTTTAAAAATTACCTGTTGACAGTAACAAGTTATACATGCTTTGTCAGATGTGTCACTGGAATTGTATATCTGTTCCGTGTTTTTGAAGTCTATTTTAATTATTCCTACCTATAATTAATTCAAAAGTGTTAGAGAAGAAATAAGCTACTTAATGTGCTTATCACAATAAAGAATTTATAAAATGGGCTGTGCTTGTGATATTTCTGTAATACATGCTAATTAGTTTTATTATTAATCATATAAACAGTTTAACTGAAAGTTTCTACTTTATCCATATTTATCCTTGTTTACAATTTTTTTTTCTTATTGCCTTATAAATTTTGTATGACAATTGCACTATTAAGAAAGAGACAAAGGGACACTAAGGTCAGTGTAGATTGGTAAGTAATTCCTATAATGACTTTAAAATTAATAAAAAAATTATATTTCTTTTTACACAGTATCTCCTACATCTATAACTATTTCCCAACTCAATTTATCTTTTGTACATTGTAGAATACATAATAAATTTCAATGAAATAATAAATCTTGTAGCGTTAAATCTGCATTTCGCTCCAAATTTTTTTCAAACGGTGAATAAAAAAATGATTATATGAAGTACTTACGAAAGGTTCGATTGTAAAGATTCAAGCTGAAACTTTAATTTTTTTTGTTTATTTCTCTTCGACAAGTACCTTTATAAATATACCAATGATAAAATAAGCATTGAGGTGGGTCACAGAATCGTCACTTTAGGTGCGGAACAGAAGTCACAGAGTGCACGTCAAAGTAGCCACTCTGAGCTCTGCTTACATTCATCTAACCTAGAATTCAGTTGTACAGGGATGTTATATTAAAGATGTGTATTTTTAACCAGTTTTAAGTAAGTTTACACGGAACAAATGGTTTGTCATTTTAAATAATATAACTATTGTACGTATAATTAAAGAATAATGATAGAATAATAACATTTAAAATAATAATTTAATTATAAATATACCTTGAATATTTCAATTAGCACCAATAACTTGATGGAAATTTTTTGTTTTGTTTAATACAATCAGTTAGGATTTATCGTTTATATGTCGTTATAACAAAAAGTCATACCATTTGAGTTGAGAATTTTTTGTACAATTAAGAATGACAATATGTTTTGTACAATTGTAATGACTTAAGGCCCCCACCTTATGACGTTTTACACCCAGTGGTAACGTTCTGTGTCCCCCTTTGACGACTGTTTATTCTTATGTTCACACATTAAATGCATTTATTAAAAATTTCTATAACAGTGAAATTTTATTTATATATACGTATATTAGTTATAAATTCACTTATTTTCATCGCTAGAATGCGTGTAAATGCTGAAAAATGTAATTTAAGTTAGAGGGCTGCCCATGCCCCTCTAAATCCTATGTTTGTTTATATTCTTACCAACTAACACTTTTTGATCCATTAAACAAATCGGTAAAAAAATATCCAACATATTGAATTAATGCTGTCTATCACTATGATACATATTTAGGTGTGATGAGACTTTCACCAGTTATGATGCTTCTCTAAATTTGGATGCTTATCTGTAATGTCTTAATTTTTTGGTATTTTATGTTTTACTTAATTAAAAACTGACATCTGTCCTTCAAAGACACTGACACAAAAAACAACACTAGTTTACTTAATTATAACTGTTGTGTTATGTCACATTTCTGTATTAACTTATTTTCTTTATATATAAAGCGAAGTCGCTAAAACCGTTGTAATCGCTAAATGCGAAAACTACTCAATTGATCTTGCTGAACTTTTGCATACCGATACTTAACACTCCCTAGATGGTTTTAGTGTAGTGTTTATCTTAAAAAAAATATTGACAATAGTAATAAGTAAGTTTAAAGTTTCGCAAAAGTACGCTAGCTTTTTACTGTAGTTCAGTAAGATCTGCTAGGTGGCATATAAGTGAAATGGAAGCTAACTGCAATAGAGTTAGGTAAGTCTGGTACTCATATACCTAAGAAAAGTACCGAACATCACATTCGATCAGTGGCAATGCGTAAAGCATGGAGCTATAAATCATGCAGCTCGTTACCCCAGCTACCGGCAACACTCCTGTGTAATGGATAAGCGACTTACGTCGTTTTTCATCCCGAACCACTATGATTGGTGAGTGCCACCAATACAAATACAAAGGCATTCTATGCGCCAACGTCTCTGGCATCATACCAGGAGACATCTAGCTGAAGCACACTCTGCTTTAGCAATTCTTCTAACTGACCTGGTGCTAACAGAGCAGATTTTGCTACAACATCAAGCCAGGGAGTATAACCCTGAGAAGTATCAGCAGCTACAACGGCCTTCTACTCATGGATTCATCTTAATAGTATAACCACAGAGACGGTATTCTTCAGGCCCACTTTCCTGACTAACGATGAGTGGTTAGTAATCTGCACGAGGATCGACCTGATGACGAGATATGTTGTGGCCAGTGGCATACCTGTCTACAGCACAGTCTTCGTAACCAGTAACCAGAAACTCTGAGAGTAAAAGTCAAGCTACCCGCAGCCAGCTCTCCATCATCAATAATAATAATTATAATATCGAATGGCTAGAAGTATCGCCACTGGCCCTTTTCAGGGCCATGGTAAGTATTTATATTTCATACTTAACCATCAATCTCATCAGTTCTTTTAAAGGCTACCAAACGTTAAACTACTCAGCCAGAAAGTACATTTTTAATACTATTTCCGGCAACGATTTATCGACTAAAAGACTATACAAAGCTGGATACTATTAAACCAAATCAGTTATTTACTGGCAGACGTCACGAGTAAAGTTGTTCGTTGCAAGGCTGGGAACCCCGGCGACGAATGATCCTACATAACATTTTACTTTTGACTCTATCATTTAACCAGAAATCATCGATCCTCTTCAAAGTCTGCGCTGGACAAACCTAATAGCTATGAAGAAAAAATTAACTTAAGCAAATGGGACAGTCTCCATCAGGCAAACATCACCAACCGATTTTTACGCCTTAGATTTCCAAAACAACTAAACTCTGTGAAAGAAGATGGTGCTTTAGACATCAACGTCTCTGGCGCAATACTAGAAAATGTTGGGAAAAAGCTCTACAATTATTTCCAACTCTTCGGATGAAGGTTTCTTCCTAATTAGTTTAATGCTACAACAATAGGCAAGAGAAGATTACTATGAGATATCCAGGCAGTCATGTTTGCTGGAAACTTTAGGCAAGAAAGAGTTTTGCTCACCAGTTTTTTTTAGAGCCATCAAACATAGTACTACCTTGCCACCAAATATATTACAACTTAACAAGGTTGACAAAAACAGTCTCTAAAGCTCAAAGAAGTCCTAACCATGCCTATGGTCACAAAATGGCGAGCTGGAGGAAAAACTTTAACTCAGCGAGATTAAAGCGCCAGCATCAAAACCGTAAAATAAAGAATCCGTTGAGTGCGGAAACAGTTTTCTGTTATAATCCTTACAGTAATCTCTTAAATCTTCCAGATTTTCAAAAAGGTAGTATAACACGTATTTATATTCGTTGCGGCACGGAGTTGGTTAAAAATGAGGAGACTAAGTGCCAGGACTTTATTGCTTTGGTAACAAAGTTGTGAGAACGGAAAGAAATTTTTTTTAATTCTGACTTTTATCAGTTTTAAATCTTTATAGTTTTAACAAATAGCCCTTTTTATTCATTATCACTTGAGAAAAAGCCAATTAATGGCGCTTTAGGGCAAACAATTATATAATGGCGTAAGAAGTGCATGGTACTTTTCAGAAAAATTATATTTTTTTTACTTTTGACAGCTTATTATATGTCCAAATAAACTGCATGATTTCTTAACAAGACTGTTTTTAATAAAAATTTTTTTTCAGAAATGTCAGGAATAAATGTAAAATTTAACTGAAAACGTTTTACATTAGGTGTTAAAACACTATGGTGTTATACTTAGTAAGTCTCAGGCAAAGCGGGGGGGCCGATCGTGAAGTTGTATCAAAGATAAATGTCCTAGCAATTTGAGAAATGACAAATGCAAAGTCAGTTGAAGCTGTAGCATTCATTTATATATGAGACAAGTTTTACTAGTTTGACGTATCGCTGTAACCATTTACTTGTCTATGATATCTACATTTTTTGAAAATTACTCTTCCCCCAAATTAATAATGTACGTAGCTTTATTAGGTGCATCACTAAAAATAAGTACTTGTTTCTTGTGTCAGTATTCGTACTTGTTTTTAGTGGCTTATAAAGCCCATTTTTAATATTTTTGCTTTAAAGTTTTATTAAATGTAGTAAAAACAAAGACAGCCAATTTCGTTGTCTGGCACGATAAAAAGGTCGCAATGAGTCCATGTTTTGTGTTACTCCTGTATTAAATGACTATAAATGTTATTACTCGTCACTAATAATGTTTAACTGTATTTTACATTAGCAAGACTGATCCTTTTTTTGTCATTTTTTGTATTGCTGTGCTCATTTTACATTACAATTGTTCTCATGTCTTTGGATATCTACTAACTAAACAAATTCATTCGTTACAACGAACAATTAAGTGAAAAACATTATACTCAAGGATTAAAATCTGACTAATACTTAAAATTAGGTGTGATGTGTTTTTAACTAGTAATAAGAGACCATGTTAATTGGCTACATATCCGTAATGTCTAAATTTCTTGGTTTTTATTAGTGTGCTAAGCAAAATTCTTATATATGTGCTTCTGAGACACTGACATAACAAATTGAAACCTTAAAGTTTATCTTTATTGCTGTGTTACGTCTCTGCTATGTTTCAAATATTGTATTTATATTAAATATTTATTTGGTAGCAATTAAAAAATATGAGAAATGTAAGATTGGATAAAGCTATAGTAATTATTAATGTATGAAGCAAGTATCACTGGTAATGATAAATCGCTAATTCAGTTAACTTGTCTATGAGGTCTAAATTTTTTTAAATTTGTTTTGTGCAAAATTAATGTTCTACATAGCGTTATTAGGTGTATCTGTAAAATTAACTACTTGTTCCTTGTTCCCACCAAGTATGTTCACCCTTTTTATGAGAATCGTCGATTTATTCAAGTTATTAGGTTATTTTCATCGTGTGTGCTAGCTCTGCCGTAAGAATACGTGAGTAATTAGGGTGAGTAATTTTTAGATACCTCTGACGTCACTATCTGATGCTGGGCATCAGGTCCCGGGATAAGTGTTTGATCGGTGGAGAGGTAGCTGGGCTGCTGAAGGAGGAGTGTGCGTTGGAGGAGTGGGGTTGGGCAGTATTGAAGGGGTCCCTATTTTAGCCGAGCCTTAGAATAGTGGCATGGTTTTTGAAATCGGGCTGAACTCTTGGAAAGTCGAGATTTTTAGGTAAGCTGTAGGACTTGTGGAGTTATCCGTCTTCTTTACATTTTTGGTATCAGTGGGTGGTTGGAGGATGGGTAAATTTAAGGAGTGGTGGTAATAATCAAGTCGTTTGAGTTAAGGTTAAAAAAATGTATTCATAGCTACACATAAAGTGATACAAATACAAATATAACTTAACAGGTTTAAGTAATTATTCATGGTATAAAATTCTTTTTAATATAACTTATATATGTAGGTCAAGTTGTCACTGACAAAAAGTGTTGGTAAACTAACAGATAATAATTACACACAATATTAACGACAAGTATGTTGCATGATGTCTAGTTGTTTTTGTGATGAATTTGAACTTGTTGGATGTACATTTAAAAATTATTTTGAGTAAAATATTTCAAGACTTACAATTTTAGTTTTATGTTGAGGATATGATGCGTCTATTTTCTAGTTTTCTACGTCTAATTGTTTTATTGTACAAAGTTACACTTATCTCATCATTAGTCTCTGCTCTTGTTGCATGTTCGACTCGTAACTAATATATTTTGTTCTAAGTCGACCAATGTGATGTGAGACAGCGGGTGGCAGCCCATAACTGTCAAAGAAAACTAGGTGTCCGTTATTGTCAATTAGAAGTCAACCTAATGCGTACCGGGTTTTAAGCTCTTGTATGTATTCGTCACAAATGCACACGGTCTCGTCCAAACAAATGGTAGCTTATCTACTGAAAATAATCCGACGGTCGGCCTTGGAATATGCCTGAGTGCTTGCTATATTTTTAGTGAGCTTATCTTTCTATATTTTGACGTACTTAAGCGTGCAGGTTTAGTTATCGACTCTTTAGTTTCGTTTTGTAAATCTAAGGTAGAATCTGGTGCAGTGTATGAGGAGATAACTTTTGTAGAAGGCACTGTTTTGTTGATCCAGGTTTTTAACTTATAAACACAAGCTAGGTCATTACTATAAGCTTCCCTTTTTTGACCATAATCACAGGGAAAAAGAAAATAACGAGAAAGATTTTTAAACGATGAAAAAAAGTACTCTTTAGGATTTATTATTTGACCCACCCAAAATTTTCTCTAGCTATCTTTGCTTTTGATAGCATGGAACGTAAGTATGAAGAGCACTTCTTGATACATAGCGTAGAGTGCTGTATATATCATTGATATTGGCTTCACTGTCGAACCACTCGAGTCCGTAAAAATAACACGTTAAATAACTATTGTGCTATGGTGGTCTTATACGCCAATGTAAACTAAAGTTACAGTCCACATCCATCACTGTGATTTCTTTTGAAAAAAATCACCATTTTTATCGTGAAGTGCTTGCATATTTACTATGAAATTAACTTTTTCCATGATCTATTGTGAGCAGCCACGTCTACTATCTTGAATGATGTGCAGCATACTGATCGTTCAATGAAAGATGGGAGACTAAGAAATAAAGAGTAAAAGGTATGTAACAGTGGTTAAGTACAGTTAGTGTATATGAAAAGTGGAGTGATGGTGCTAGTAGAGGTTATTGTTGTATAAGAGAATTTAATAAAAAAAAAAAAAAAAAAGGAAAAAAGAATTGTTTTAGGCATTAAAATCCACAATTATCTGACGATTTGAGTCTACTTCTACCTCGTTGTTAAACTCCAAGCGAAGAATACTGTTCGTCGTTTTCGTCAAAGGCATCTCAAAACGTTCTTCTATTTAGATGGAGCCATTTTTTACTAAATTCTAATGATCTGCAAAGTACCTTGACAGATTTGGTGTAAGATCAAATGCAAAAAGACACTACCCTTTTTTGTAATTTTTTCAGTGTATGCTGTTTTCCTCATTCAAGTGATGAATCCCCGAGCCTGAAAATAACGTATGATAGGCTTCAACATACATAGACCCCCTTCCAGTAAAAGAAGCTTGTTATGGTTTGCTCGGAATCGGTGCCCCATGAACATAGAGTAAAAAAAAAAAAATAGAGTAATTTTGGAAATTAAAAGAATTAGATTTTTTATCCCTGTTAAAAGCTTTGTCGTCGACAAATCCCAGTATTGTTCTTTTTGGTAGCTGTCCAAAAATAATATTATCTAAGCAGTGACTGATAATACTGAGCATAGTAGAAGATTCAGCTTTCACACGCGTAATTAGATACTTTGCTGTGGTACTTGCTAGAGTCTTTGTATATGCAATCAAAACTGTGAGACTTGTTCTTACTCGTATTACAAAAAGTTTTACTTTAAATATACTGACTAATTTTTTGTTGAGGCATTCATCAAACAAAATGCATTCTTCGAACGAACAAGACGTAAGCGACCTTCAACACCGTTTATTAAAAGTTTGTCTTGATGAAACACGTCACAATGAAATTCACCCATAAAATCCACTGTCTTACTATCTTTATCATACTCTTGACGTTTTCTTAGAGGTGTATTTTTCTCTGATCCAGATAGTTCGTCCATCTCATCAGCTACATTAATTTCCCAAAGACTACGAGATAAGTGAGAAGTTTTTGCTGCAAGTCCATATTTAAATAGTATTTCGATGTATGCTCTGTATGAGTAAGCGTTATTAGCAGGAGTCGCCATTTTTTGGTTAGAATATACGTCAACTTCATTAAATATAGAATACAATAAATTGTTTACCGGAGCCACTGACTTATCTGCATTCTCGTCGTAAGGTGTTAATTTTATATTAACTCTCAGCATTGTATATGCGAGATTAGAATAATCCTCATTTTGAGAGCTTATAACAGACTCTATTGGACTTTCATCAGTAAGGGACGAAACAGATTTATAATTAACCCATCGACTTGTCTCTCACATTATGCGAGTAAGAGAAAGTGAAAATAAATCCAACTCGCTCTTAAGATAATGATCAGCGTGGCTATCTAAAAAGACATTATCAATATTTAGCTAAAAATATCGGTCACTTAAGATTCGCTCAACTTTCTTATTATTCTTTTTCTTTGTTCCTCTGCTCTTATTCTTTTTAACAACGTGCTTCTTCCATCCACGTTTCGTCACTCAAGATGTTTGTTTCTTTGTAGCACAAGTCGTTGAGATGTTTGGGTACCGCTTCTGCTACGAGACTGTGCTTGTCTTCTCGTTTATACGAAAGAGCATTATATCCAGATCCTTTTATTAATTTAACAAGCTTTTTGATTTCCTTACGTTTAAAGTTTATACCTCATTTGCTTGCATGATTTGTCAACGCATCTTTGAATGACAAATTTTACTGACCAAAGTCAATAATTATACTTACATTAGCTCAGAAAGCTTCTTTTCCAACAGAGCTTTTGCTATATTTAGCACAGTTGTGCAAAAAAGCCCCGTGTAAAAGAGCCTAAAGCTTCTCTGTCCATGCGAACCAGCAAACACGTGCTTGACACCTTTACGACCACCCTACTGAGAATGATACACATCGTAAGAACTCATTTTGTACAGGGATTGTGAAAAAAACCCTTTTCTAGAATGCAACCCCACCGTAAGCGTCCCAAAATTAAATGCTGTCAGTTTGCCAAATTGATCTATTACATCTATGTCAACTATACGAGATCTACTATTAAGTAGGGTTACGTATACAACAGGCGTATACCTCTTGATAATTGTAGTACCCAAATAAACTTTTTTAGCATCAAAAATAACTATTTGCAACAAAAATGTATGCTTATCCCCAACAATACTTGGCTTACATAGATTAGAATAAATAAAAAGTCGATTGGGCACTAATCTCCCGACATTTCTGCACGATCTCCTTTGATATTTAATATTCGTTCTTCTAATTCTCAAATGCGTTGTAATGCATGTGATAAATATGGTAATTTTTTACCCTTCCCTAAAAAGATCCCTCAATACTTCCACCAACCAAATCATGCAAGTAACATGTAGTAATATATGTGTGAATTCTGTGTTTTTTTTTTTTTTGAACCGACAATTTTAATTATTTTTTTACTTAACCATTTTACAGCACCTTTTTGGAATATATTCTCCTCATGACTGATGCGCACGTAGCCTCTAAATTTACTACATTTTTTTCCACAACGTGTGCGTTATGTTTGAAAGCTCAACGAGCAAATACGCTTCTATTATTTAAATTTTATTTATATACCTTGTATACAAAATGCATAAGTAATATTTAAAATTTATGAATCAATTTATATATAAATGTGTGTGTTATTATATTTAGGTAATAATAAAGTAATGAAACTCAAATAAATACAAAAAGTTCTCTTTTCTTTAGTAACCTATTGGAACAGTATTATTTTAATAATCTGAGTTACTTTATAAATTTTCTTTTAAAGAAGTAGAAGCAGATGATAATGATGGTTATGATGAAACAGAGCCGCAATGACGGGTGATGAAACCCTGTTGAATCGACTTTTGCCGTATCCAACGTGCTTTGCATAGTGTTTGAACAAATAGTTTTCTTGTTTATTGTATTACTGGTAAGAAAAATATAAAAACTATTGTAAATTGATCCTTCTTTTTTAAAATCAGCCGTTTAATTTCTATTTTTAGCTGCTAGACAAAAAAGGACACACGCAAGATTGGTCCAACGATCGCTATTGAACCGAGACATTGGTAAAATTTCCTAATCCACATACAGTTGCTCGAGGGGGTAACCTCAAAAGGCATTGCTCTGGTTCATTCATAATTTGATTACATTCTATCTTAGATAGCAATAAATTAAAAGATTTTCTGTATATATAACTTTTTACATCTGTTTCTTCTTTCTACCATATAACGTGTCCACTTATTAATGATATTTATTGCTATATGCAAGTAGGGCTATAAAATAATATTTTTGTTCATTATTAAAGTGCACTTGTATAAAAAATTACGCTGATTAAACATACCTTTATACCTATTAGTCTTAACTTTTATAAGAAATGTTATATCTGTTTTTTGTAAAGTTTGACAATTTTTAACAAATAAAGTAAGATTTCTTTTTACCATAATAATCTTGCATTTTTTAATACAAAACCTTAAAATCAGAATCTTTATTAATTAATTAAATATGAATGAATTAAATACTTAGTCCATCTTGTATAATTTTTAAAAATAATCAACACACATTCTTTTTCTTCTTGAAAATAAGAATTAAAAAAAAAACAGTGCCTGAAAATTATGGTGTTCTAAGAGATACAGAAAACATCATAAATTTGTGACGTTGTAAAGTATACATTACCCGTGGATGATCTATAATCAAGTATGTAAAAAATGGGCTTCAAAACATAAAAAACCATTCAAAACTTGTGAAGATACAGGGTTTTGAAAAAAAGTAATCAGCATATAATTTTCAATAACGTATTAACAGATACGTCAAATTTTCTTAAAATTTAACCTTCTCTACATTAAACTTAAACCAAGTATTCCTGAAAGATAAAAAAAAATATTTAGTTTTACTCAAATTGTAGTAAAAAATTAGAATGACTATTCTTCGCATGTTTTACTATGATGTCACATACAGAAGGACTACATATATAGCTATAAAAAATAAAGTCTCTTTAAGGGGCTTTATCTTGTACAGTTTTTAATTTAAAGAAAAAAAAACACCTGTCAATTATTTTCAAAGTTATACTAGACAGGCCTAATAGAATTTTTCATGCAAAGACGTAATTTGACCCTTTGAATTCGTAAGTATGAAATCCTTAAGAATAAGAAGAAGAGGAAGAAAAAGAGGAAAACACATGTAACACGCTTTTTAGGTTTTTGACTGACTTACAGAGAAAATCATAAAATTGTAAAATAAAAGATCCCTCCGTTTAAGTCAAGCTAAAGAAAGAAAGAGAGAGAGAAGCGTGCACTCTCTGAGTTAGCTTAACTCCCTCTTTGTGGTTGATCAGCTCGACCGTTACCACAGCCATCGCCACCACCACCTCTCCTAACGCTACGAAGGAGACTTAGCTGTTCTAATAGTTGTTTAATTAATACACTTCTTTAAAAACGATTATACAAACATACGTATTTAAGTTCAAACAACGCGATGAATACGCACTGGCAGCATCCATGGACGAGCATGATTTGTGGATCTGACCGTCTACGTCAAAAGATTCTTAAATTTTATTGATGAGAAGTCAAGAGTACTATCCGATAAAATTTTATTTTGTTACGCAAAGTAGCAGAATGGTTATAAAAGTGAAATTTTTTTAAAAATAGTCAACAAATTTAGTTTTCTGGAGGACTACCAAAAACTGAAGATAATTTAAACGATTCTTAACAAAAAAAATTACTTATCATCAATGATTTAATGCTTAAATTGTTAAACAACTTTTTCAGAAGCAGAAAAAGAACTATATAAAGTGTTATAAAAAAAGAAAAAATGAAAGTTTTACTTAAAAAAAAAAAGCTCAAAAGCATACACAGTAAAAATGTTGAGCCCCTCCATGACACTGTAATACCTATTTTTACTGCTACCAACGATTTTTCGCCACAACGAACTTTAAAATTTACAAAAACTGTTGGAAATAGCCACAGTCGTTCAGCTAATGGAATAAAATAAGTTCTTGACTCCAATTATGAACGGGAGAAATCTGAAGAATATTTATGATTTTTACAAAGGTTCTCTTATTTTATAGACAAATAAAAAATTTATACGTGTTAATGGAAAAAGAGGAAAAGAAAAACGATACAGATGCAAACGTTCGAATCAGCAATGATATGATTATGAGAACTGTACTCAAAGCATAGTTAAAACAGTCAGAGCTACTTTTAAGTTATTCAAAAAGAATGACTGTAAAATTAGTTGGAACCGTCAGAATGTCGTGACCACTGATGATGAAAAAAATACAAGGGTCTAATACCAATCATGTAATAAATGAAGTGGCAAGGTGTCCAAAAACAGTTAAATACGTAGGCAGAAAAAAAACTATCCAAGTTATAGACACGTTACAAATTATTCAAATCTAGAGAGAAGATAGACCATGACTATGACAACAATACCACCAAATTGTCGAGTAAAGATGACAGTGAAGCGTATCAATCGTTTGGAGAAGCTACTATTACAAAAAGTAGAAGTTATTGAAAGTGACATTGAAAATGCATCCAAGACATCTAAGAATGTGCAAAAAAAAAGACAGTAGCTTCGATTCGAAAAAAATAGATGTATTAGAGAAATAATACCTCACACTCAGTCATGAGGCTAGTTTAACTAGTTCTAGAAACTTAATAAGATTTAATATAAATCTTTTATCAGATATAATAAAGCAGTGGTTGAAAGGACAAGACGGATAAAAATTACACAAAACTATTTGGCGTAAGTTTCCATGCTTTTTTTCTGATGTTAACACTTTAGATGATTTGTGTGAGGCTAATATCGTTCCATTGACATCTATTACAAACTACGACAATGGTATGTCATACATTCTCGATGTTACAGATGTTCTGAGTAAATTTGTATGGGCTTAACCATTACAAGATAAAACCTTTCGTCAAGTTACGGCAGTTTTTAAAAAAATTCTGGATAATATGCATTATCAATTTTCAAAAATAATCCAAGCAGATCAGGAAAAAGAATTTTCAGGAAGCTAGTTCCAATAGATGTTAAAGCATAATATAATTGAATTTAAGATCGTGAGTAACCCTGATATAAAAGCGGCTATAGTAGAACGTTCCAGACGAACAGTCAAGGGAAAGATTATTTGTATCTAGTTTTATTTTTTCTACATTCATTTTGAGTGATACATTTTTTCTGGCTTCTGTTTTTACATTGCTAGGTCAGCCACTTGCCTCTTGTTCGATTTTCAAAGAAGTATCTATATATTATGTTAAATTATCCCTCTTCACGAAACAGGGTCATCATACTTAGCAATTTTATGTTGCTAAATAATTTCTATTTCAATAAGTTTGTATCCAAATTTAAAAAATTTTTTCATTCCATGGCAGACCAAAGTTCTTTTCATTATTTGCTTATTTACGTTGTGCGGAAATTCATCCTCGCATACTTTCTCCGTACACGTCCTACACTCCTACGTAGACCAAAAAGTAATCTTCCAAGAGTTTTTGAAGGAAATATTGGATAAAACAGGGCCATTGGTTGTAAAATCACGCATTTTCAAAACCCTCAATATTATAATTAAAATGCTTCTAATGACTTCCAATCAAATATTTAAACAATCATCCCCATTATAAATTTTGAGAAATTTAAAAGAAAATTTTTCAATCTGGCATATAAAAAGCTATACAAAGCCAACATCCAAATAACTTATTTTTTCGTCTTCTTTGGCATCGTATCATGTAACAATGTTAACTGTACGCCCACCGCAAAAAGCATCTTTCGAATTTAAAATATTATTTTGTTTTATAAGGTGACTCCTTGTAAAATCAAACAAATTGTTTTTTTCCTTTTAATAGTTTTCAAAATCACATTTACACATCTCAATTAAATCATAAACAAATTTCTTTGTTCTTGACGTTATTTAAAGAGTATTTTCGTAACGTTCTGTGTAGATTTGAAAATTCGTTAGTTTCTTGGTCTGATCATCAAGATAACACCGTGGACACCCGTGAAAATAACAATCATAAAATTGAAAAACTATACTTTTAGATTTGTTCCCCCAATTACAGGTTTCAAAAAGCAAGCAACGGTCCTTCTATTAATCGATATTCTAGTGAGCAACCTGCATGGATTATATACATATAGATATACTTATATAGAATAATTATTTA
>NW_019381634.1:2211778-2227879 GCF_000648655.2 Copidosoma floridanum
GGGGGGGGGGGGGTTCAATTTAATTCTATTTCATTTGTCTTAGATGATAAATAAGAAAAAGTATGTATTTCTGAAATAAAGAAAAAAAAATAGACACAAAGAATCTAGTTGCAAGAGTGCACTTTTTAGAAAAAAACAAGTTATCGTTACCTATCTGACAACTATCTATTCCTTGAGACAAAACAAGAGTGTATTTGCAGTCTGCTTTTAAAGCATGAGTATAACAAGATAGTGCAAGAATTGTCTATCCAACGTCTAAACACTTTCACAGAATCTTGCTTTTGATAAAGATACTTATATTATGAAATGACCTCTTGTGGTAGCAGCTTTGGAAAGGCATCAGCTTGTGAGTGCTCCTGCCCTGAAACACGTTTACTTTAATGTAGCCAGTGAGAGTAATCTCACCAGTAGACCAAGTGTCCAGTACCTTGCAGAGTTTTGGCTCTCGTTTCAATATAGTGGAAGCCAAAGTAGACGATTTCTTCTACTCTAAGACTTTTTTAATTTGGTGAGCAAACCCTACAAACATTAAGTCGATATCCTGCAAGATCTGCTTTACACTCTGTATTAAATGTTGCAGTGTGGATGCGTTGAAAAATGTCAACATACTTGCAGCTGCTTGCAGACAATACGAACTCTCTTTTTTTCTCTCTCTCCCTAGTTTTATGGCAATAGTTGCTCTGCCATGCAGACACACCACCATCTCTGGACAACAAGCATTGAGTAATATGCGACGTTGTCATTTAGAGTCAGTGGTGAGAAAGAATGATTTTTACTCGGGTGTTCATATATTATCTGTTTACGTATTTGCGCTGAAAAAAAAAATTGATATTTTAACATTTTTACTTGATATACTGGTATCTAAAAAGTTGGTTGCACGTATGTAGGCATTTGTGCATGTGCATAACATAACAATTTTTCGGTTTACCGTAAAAAAATTAAAAATCTGTACCACTTGGTTTGCACATTGTTCTCATAGAGAGCCCAACTCTTTAGTGCTTTTCGTTACAACGTATTATTTAAAAAAAGGGTTAATTCGCTCAACGACCCTGCAGCCTTATTCCTAATAAGATTTAAAAACAAACAAGCAATTCTGAGTGCTAGAAAGGTTTATAAAAAATGAAATTGCAAAAAAAAATCAAGTGCTTACTGCCTGTAAGTGTTGTGACAGCAAGAATTTTGCAAGTTAAAAAAAAAACAATTATGTCTGTAAGTAAAAATAAAGATGAAGACGTGAACAGGAGAAACGTAAAAAGTTGACAGAGCACAAGATAGATAAAATGATTAAGAATGAAGTATTTACAAATAATTCTCATATCATACTGACAGTGGCAGTGAGTAAAAAAATTTTTTTTTGATTGATTAATATGAGCACTATCACATCCAAGCTTAATATTTTTGTACCTTTTTGCCATTTGAGTCATTAAAATAACATTTTAAGTATTATTGTGTGTTGTTTAAGGTTAAAGTGAAGGATCTCAAATTTTAAAAACCACACATAAATTTCTAGCAATTTGTAGCAAAGGGACCATTTTTTTAATGTTTTAAAAGGTTTTCTTTATTTTATGAAGTATAAAACAAATCTTCCAAAAAAGTGAATTGTATGAGAAAACTTTGTTTTTCCTCTAAAATTCCAACCATTAGTTTTTACAATTTTCTGGTGTGTGGTTAACGTTATAACTTACCAATAAGAGTCCGGTATCGCACGGCAAAGTGTTCAAGTATCATATATAATTTGTTTTTATTATTGCTAATGGAAGTAAGAAATAAAATCCTGAGAATTCATAGAGAATACATTAAATAAGTGGAAACAGGCTATTTGGAGTAGACCTCACTGTCGAACATTTACTCATCGTGATAAACACTAAATTTTTTGTAGTTATTGTTAAAAATGCTTCATGGCAATCCTATTTTTCTTTCCACTAATAAGTTAAAGTAATTTACACCAAGAAAACTTAAAATGTTAAGGCAATTTGTATTTGTTTTGTGACTTGGCGAATTGGATATACATTCAAACATGTCACGGAATCCTTCTCACCGACAATAAATGGTGAAAGTCTCATAGGTAGCTCTTTTTCTCCTGCATGTAGCTTGCTGTAGCGGACGAAATCCCAGTATCAGGCCCATATGCCGCAGCATTAAGAGTAACTATACAGCTCGGTCTGACTCTCCTTCCGTTCGCCCTATACCCGTACCTTGGAGATGTGTGTGTGTGTGTGCATTACTAAAGGAATAAATATGCGAATGGCAGCTATCGGTGTGTTAGTGTTCCGGGAACAAGAATGTAGTAGAGATGGCCTATATGTGGTGCTTTGTTGGCTGATAGTGTGTGCTGGGCCACATAGCGTACGGTGCGCCTGCGCGGCGAGATAAGGACAGACACTTGAGCTCGTTGCGAGGCTAGCACCGGAGCAGCTCGGCACGGCATCAGCAGACTCTCGCCTGACGAATTGCCGTGACATTGCGAAGCCGAGACCTCAGTGCCACACACACACACACACACACGAGCCAGCCCTCACACGGTCATCCAAGTTCCCTGGTACCCTCGACACTCGTATCATCGTCAAGAGCATCACTAAGTACTCCACTGGAGCAGTAGCCTGGTAGGTAAACGTATACAGTGTTGGTGTTGTGTTTTGGGTGCGTGAAGGTACTCGTCCCTCATTACCCTTCCCTTATGCCATATAGAGTCAGCCTGGATCCCCTATCGCGAGTTACTAGGTGAACGACACCTCGGTTTACAAATTTGTGGTAACAGCAAGCTACAACACAGGAATCGTCGCCGTTGTGGTGTGCCGTGCAATAAGTGTAACATCAATAACAGTTAATATTTAAACTTAATAAACAAGCAGTTTACTACTAAGTACGTCTTGTTGTCGTATCTCGGCTTGGGCAGTGCCGAGTGCAGCTGTGACAGTGTGGTGCCTTCATGTGCGGTTAGTGAGTAGTCACGACTAAAAAAACTATGCAATCACGATCGCTGCACAGCGCTACCCGTTGCTGCACACGGTGCTGCACAATACCGGTGACGCCCAGCTCTTCCCTACTCCCCTTTAACAAAAGTTTCATGGCATAAAGTACACGAAAATGTTACAGATAAAGTTTTAAACACAAATGCACGTTAGTCGTAATCCCTGGCTAACGTGTTACAGTTTATATCACAAAATGAAATTTTTTAAGAAATTAAAAGAAATTTTCTTTTTCGTATCTTGAAATTTGTACTACCCTTAATAAAATCTATAACAATAATTGTTTAAGCAGTTTGACAAAATCAATCGTCTGATGATACTTTTTGCTCTTTTTTTCAGCCTAACTCAATAAAAAATAGGCTTAAGCTAATCCAGATAAAACCTATGTGTAGATATTGAAATAACGAACAAATTGTCTTTAGCAATTTTTGCAATACGATGGCTTAAAACAAAAAGGTATGAGTCTGAAGACAAAACCCCTTTGATCTTTACACCTTGCTTAGTAAAAAAAGCCGGCAGTTATGCCTCTAATCTAGTTTTCATGCTTGTAGTTATACTACAAAGCAATTCCAAACGATTTTTTGTATTTCCAGAAAATTTCTTATAGACTATTTTTTAGGCTTCACTAACCCACCTCTGAATTATTCATACGAAGAAACATTCAACTATGAACAAACGATCATAACACTGTGACTGTTATAATTTGTAATAGTTTGTATTTGCCTTTATGGTTTTGTGTCATTCGCTCACTGACAGAAAAAAAACTGATTTGTAGATAGGGGATCTTTTTTTTTTTTTTTTCTATTTAATGCGTACATTAGCAAACACTCCTTCTAAAGGGGCTCCAGTGGGAGGAGTTGAGAGGTTGTAGGTAGTTTAATCGATAGATGAGAACCCACTGAATCCAGCGGTATCTTTACTTATCTGTCTAACCGTGAAAAATTTTGAGATATTTGCTTTCAAATTTCGCACATTATAGACAACCTCTTATGGAGAAACATAAAAATAGCTCAATTTTCTAACCATAATGTAGAAGTTGTATATCAGGATGGTAACTGTTTTATAAAAAAAAATCTCAGCTTTCACATAGTACCTTGCAAAATATAGGTAACCCTGAAAAAATTCTAGATATTTCGTAAAGTATTTATCAAGTCCTTGTATTCTACTTGCATCAGCATACATTTTTTACAATTACACACATACATACATAATGGTGCTCGCACCTATACTTGTAGCAGTGATACCAACTGATACAATTATTGTTGGGCTGGTATCATTGCTCGCTGGAGCCTCCTTAAAACTAATTCTGACGTAAAATAGCTATAAGGAAAATAAATCAAGGAAAATACAGATAAATAGTGAAAAATTTTAAGGAAGCAAGAACAATAAAGTGAATTCCGGCTAAAGATTAAAGTCTTCATTTTCCAGTATATCAGTTATATTTAAGCGTATATTGGCTTGCCAGCCATTCGAGCTACAATGTGTAATGTCTACACTTGTTTTCATCTCTTACTGTTTTTTAAAAATTTACTGGGGGATTCAAGAATTGAGCATATTCATTATATTGTTTCTTTTTTAATGTCCATCATTAGTCTAATTATGTATGGCACCTGATTTTGTGTCTTACGCTATTTTAAGCTTATGACTTAAAAAAAGGCTATCATATGGAACCTTCAATAATTAAATATGACTTTTTCAGGACACCTGATTAATCCGATAAACCATTTATTTCTACTTTAGCATTTTCTTGTACTTCTCTAGTATATATAACATTATGGCTGATGAACTGAAGTTATATAATAGATTAATTAGAACAAAAAACTTTATATGGTATGTAATAATATTATAATTTACTCTAATAAATCGATGGTTAAGTATTGAATGCGACTAATTGAATTTATCGACATTTCCCATCCAACACACGATTGCCATGGCAACTCCAATTTTTTAGTCGAAACTACAGTTTGTAGAAACATTGTCATACGTAGCAGTTAAAAATACTGCCACCTTAACCAGGACTTGAACCTGGAACTCTTTTCTTGCCGGGAAAGTGCGTTACCAATTTCGCCATCGAGGTCTCGGCAACTCCTTTTCTCAATTGCTACAATTTATACTTTTTCGGCGTTTTTTACAGTCCAATGCCTTGCTCATATGGTATGTAGGATTATCAGAATTTACTCTAATTTATCGATGGGTAAGTATTAAATGTAAGTAATTAAATTTATCGACATTTCCCATCCAACACACGATTGCCAAGGCAACTCGAATTTTCCAGTTAAAACTACGGTTTCTAGAAACATTGTCATACGTAGCAGTTGAAAAAAGGGCAACCTCGACCGGGACTTGAACCTGGAACTCTTCTAGGAACTTAACTAGGGAATCTGGATTCACCGAGACCTCAATGGCCAAACTGGTAACGCACCTCCCTGGCAAGAAAAGAGTTCCAGGTTCCAGTCCTGGTCGAGGTGAAATTTTCTTCAATTGCTATGTATGACAGTGCTTCTATAAACTGTAGTTTAACTGAAAAATTTGAGTTGCCCGGGCAATCGTGTGTCAGATGGGAAATGTCGATCAATTTAATTACTCGCATGTAATACTTACCCATTGGTAAATTAGAATAAAATTTAATATTTTTATATACCATACGAGCAGGCGTCGGACTGTAAAAATAGCCAAAAAAGTATAAATTGTAGCAATTGAAAAGAGGAGTCACCGAGACCTCGATGGCGAAATTGGTAACGCACTTTTCTGGTAAGAAAGGAGTTCCAGGTTCAACTCCTGGTTGAGGTGGCACTTTTTTGATTGCTACGTATAACAATGTTTCTACAAACTGTAGTTTTAACTGGAAAATTCTAGTTGCCTTGGCAATCGTGTGTAGGATGGAGAAAGTCAATAAATTTAATTACTTGGATTTAAAAAACTTTATCGTTTGATACTTAAGCTAGTTGGAATTCAATGGCTTAGACGTTTCTTTGAAACAGTCATGAAAGTTACTGTATGGATTAAAAGAGATTAAGTTACATGATAATTTATGAAAATTACCGTGTAACTTAAATATTGGTGGTTCCTTTAAGATTGGGAGTTAAGAGTGAAAACTGAAAGTATGTAAGTCATTTTTGCTTTATCAGCCATTGAAAGGTAATACCTACTTAGAAACGTGTTTCATTAAAAACATAAATTTATTTTATGTAAAAAAATATGAAACTAAATTGAATGGATTGGTAAATGACATATTATGGAAAAAATTTATTAATAATATGTAACTGTTTTTATTTTATTTAACACAACTGTGTGAGAGCAGTTAAAATGGGTAATTAATTTTTTTTATCGATGATTTAAAAAGTATTGTTCTATTAAAAGACTGTAAAGACAATCTGTATGATGTTTAAGCGTAAGACTGTATTATTTTGAAATCTATGTGTAATGACCGTAGAAATGGAAGAATATTACTTTTAAATTGTTATTAAAATCAAAACTTACTTCTTGCACTGCAAGTTTAACTTCAACAGATAAACTAGATTTATGGTACAGCAGCTTCAACATACAGATTTTTGCAGGCGGTTATACTGACCTTAAACAAAATTGAGTGTGTGCAATTAATTGTAAGATTTTATCTTAACTTTAAGTATGGAATATAGTATGGCTAAATTTAATCCATTATTATTAGTACTTCACAAAAAATCATTCGGTCAATCGATTTCTTGTATGGAATGTGTTACATACAAGAAATCGGTTGTAAGCCGTCTACAAAGAGACAAGATTCTTGATCTATGGATTTTTTAAAAATTATAATTCCAGTTAGAGCCACATATAGATTTATATCGATTAATACTAATATTAATAAGAAAACTATTTACAACATTATGTAATAATGACAAGAAATAAATTTCTCAACAATCATGTAATATAGTCAAATTTGCAATAATAATATGGTTAAATTATTTTCTGCGTACATCAAGGCACATGTTCGGATGCCGAAGAGACAGAATAACACTTAAATAAAGTGTCAGCTTAAAATGCCCCCAACATACCTTGATATATTTATGATATAACCTTACAGTTGTATTGTGTTTTGAATCATAAAAATGTGTGGGTGTGGATTACTGAAACATGCAAAAGAAACTTGATATCAAGTATAGTATGTAATTAAATATAGAATACGGTTACACTTTAATTTAGTATGCTTATTTCGTAGCTTACATGTATTATACGTTGTCGGTGATAGCCACATATCTACAAGGGCATGCATTCATAATAATATGTCACATAAATAAATACATTATTTAACATTAATAGTAAAGTTTGTATAAATTACTCTTTATTCTTTCGAAATGCGTTTTCACAACCATGGTGTAGAATAAACCCGAGATGCTCTCAATCTAAGTTTTTTGTAAAGTATATTTAAAGGTAGCAGAAAAACTCCTTGAAGTATTCTACACTTAAAATTTAAAGATCTTCTCAACAACCATATAGTATGTTGTACAATTATATAAAAAATAAGGTTATAATCATTATTTACATATGTTTTTCTCATTTTATCAATTTATATTATTAAGTTGGTATTAATCGTTCACATTCTTAAATACCTTAATCTATACGGTTCAATAAATTACTTTATTGCTTACAGCAATGTTTTCAATTACACATTGCATTGTTTTTAATTACGCATTGCATGGTATGAGAATCTTAACCCTCAATGTTTAGAAAAATATCAATAACGATTTTTCTTATGATAAAAAAAAATTCAAGTTTTGACTGTCTTTTACATTAGGTCTCATTTATACTTATCTTAGATATTTTTCTTTTTTTTTAAATTATGAGATATATTATTAGAAATAAATCTGAGCTGCTACTATATACCACAGTTAAGAAAACTAAAAAAAAGCAACAATACTAACGTTGTATACGTTTAGTTTTCTTATATTAGTAACTGTATTATGTTAAGTCTTTTTTTTCTGCTTAGGCACGTATATTTTTATTGTTACCTACATACATGCATGAGCACACTTACACTTATGTATAAATAAACTCATGTAATAGAAGTTCTTACAAACAAATGTTACTATACAAAATCATCAATAGTATTGGTATTTATTACATTCATCAATAGCTGATGCAACTTAATTTGATTGCATTATCATTTCAGTTTCGTTAAAGGTAGCTGTTGTTTTATCAAACCATCGAATTTATTGTTATTGCAAAAGTATATTGAAGTACGTTTTTGCAGAAGTAGTGTTATTTATAGTACACTGACTGTAACAAGGTGTATATTAAAATATAATGGCAATTATTTATGCAAGTAAAAACTTTAAAGTATAATCCTGCACAAAAAGCATTGTTAATATGCAACATATTATGTTAACTCCTTAGAATACTAACGATGATGTTGTGAATTTGAGTCATCAAAGGAAACAGTCTTGAAGTAAGGTTTGTTTACAGAAAGTGACTGTTATTATTTTAGTATACGTTTTAGAATGATCACCGTACAATTATTTCAGTTATTTTATTTTTAATAAAAGTTATGCATTCAACTACAGCCAAAACTTTTTCTATTCTTTAAATTTTCTTTTACTCTATTTTTTAACTGATCTTCTGTCTTTATGTAAAATGAAATCTTCTTTGCAACATGCAATGATAAACTACACTGACCACATTGTATTATATTATCAATCAGAACGTGTCACCTGTACCTGATACTATACATTGCCGTTAATCTGCTTTTACAACCACGGTAAATACAACTCATACTCTCTAAATACATTTTATGCTACGACAGTGAAAATGTATTCTGATTAGTGACCACGCTGTTGGACATTCTCAACAATAGAGGGAGATTGCAAGCAACTAATCTTCAAAGTCATTTAGTATCTAGAAACTGAGGTTACAATGCCAAGTTTCAGTGAATTGCAGACATATCCTATATTAAAATTGTAATTTATGCAACAATATTCTAATAGTTTAAAAAACTTTTTCTGAATCTAAAGCTCAGCACTTTATTTCATTCGAAAGGTTATTCAACTTCGTGTTAAGTGGTATATAATTAAAACATATCATTAAGTGATATTGTATTTGATATATTAATTTCAGATGAAATTTTAAAACTGAGCACGTATATAATTTCTCGTATAAGTTTACTGCAAACGCTTGTAAGAATTTTAATCTTCAAGCTGCTGCATCTCACGTAACGTTCGGTTGATCTGTTAAGTGATAAACCTGCCACGCAAGAAGTAAGCTTCGCTTTCGATAGTAATTACGATGCAATGTTTTTTATCATTTACGATCATCACAAAATTTTTTGTAGATGTGTATCTAATTGAGAATTAAAAAAAAGTTTCTTACACAAATTTACAATGAAAAAGTTATTATTATCATTCATTTATTGGTTAAAAATGATTTTCTAAGCACTATTTTGATAAAACAATGGTTTCTTAAACATAAGTAGTAACTATTTATTATAGATTAAAATTGGTCTGCTAGGACTGTTTATTAAAATATAGATACTGAGCTTATGAATAAAAATCTGGCTTGTAACGTATTATTAACAAAAAAATTACATGAAATTAAACATTTTTTCAAATGAATCAGATTCACATCCTGCGATGAAATAAAATCCTCTCTTCTAACTATTGATAGCTGATGAAAAAGGTTTGATCTTATACTTTTTATTTTCACTCTGCACTTTAAATAAAAAACTTGCTAGAAAACCACACAAATGTTCTCATTAATTCCAAAATAATTCAGCGTAATACGACATTGTCAATTTCAGACGGTAGTCATTATTGGTACTTAAAACAAAAATGTCCTAGTAGTAATAATAAGAGACAGCTCGCAATTTATTTTTATTAGTCCAGCTTTAGTTCTTAAGTATAAGGTTGCTCCGCAAAACTGAGCAACAATTATCTAAATATTATCCCCAGTCTCATTAATACTAAAAAAATTAAACAAAATTTAGCACACTTTCTGTTTAAAATAGTAATGTATAAGTGAGGTATCTTAAAAGAAGTTGTGTTACAAAAATTACACCTAATATTTAAAGTTTGGATTTTGATACCTTTGACTTATAAGTTTTCAGATATTAAGAGTATAACACACAAAAAAAAGTATTATAAATTACATTTCAAATGATAGTTAATATCCTTACGCAGTGTAGTCACGACCACACACAACAAAATGTGGACTAAAACATAAAGTATTCACTGAAGAATCTATCGTATCAAAATTATCTACACAACAGTCTCCCTTTTGTCAGTGAGTGAATGACGTTATAGCATACAAACTTATATAAAGACTCATAAGTTATCATAGCAATACTTAATTTAAAGGTGCTGACAGTTTCTTAGAAAGTTTAACTTATGAATTATTTATAGTTTTGTCTAAGCTCTCGTGTACATTTGCTAAGTGTCATACCATAACACTGATTCATAATTATGAGAGTTTTTTATTTACATCTGTGTCCATGAGCATTATTATTGAAAATATAATTATCACACCATTTTTCGACCAATTAGATACAACTACTTCTTATTTTCTCAGAGATTTCTGATGTTGTCAGTGTACATACATTTTTGTCCAAATTAATTTTTCTAAATTGCAAAGCAAACCTTCCATCTCTTACTTGTCTGGATAGTCGTAAATATAAACTTAAGTTTACGCACAACCGTATCAGAAAAATGAAGAGAAATTTAAAGACGATGTACCTATTATAAATAGTACCACGACGTTTGGTTACGGGCGATATGTAGAAGCTGAAGGCTATAATGTTAAAAGTTCCAAGAGTGATCTAGAAAAATATTGGAAGGGGCAGTATTGGAAACATTTTCCATGCCAGAAAGGGTCTTAAAATTTTTGCATCACGAATTTAAAAAAAGTTGTATTTTAAGGATAGACAACTGTTGTTTAGTTATTTATTAATATGTGACATGTAGTGAAGCAGTAAAGTGAGTATCAGCAACGAGACAAAACATTTAAAAATAATTTAATATTATACACATACTAGTAAAGCTCCGTTAACGTTCTGCACATACAGCTCTTCCATTTTATAACTAATAAATAACTTTATAAAATACAAGTCCAAAAATTAAGTGACAAATAGGTGTATCAAAAGCTTAAACTGATCTAAGATCTTGCAACCATTTTACCCCGATTGATGAACCATGACTGCCACCAAGAGTGGCTGTATTAATTGCACTCTTAGATGCACTATTGTAGTCAGTTATACACCAGTATTTTACTTTTTTAAGTTATTAGAGCAGCATCATTACCATCTTAGGAAGCACAAAAATACACTACGTACAAAACGGTGTAGAACATGTATGAATTATATGTTACACATGTTTTGTAAGGTATGCACTGTAAAAAAATAGTTTACGTGTTTTATGAAATATTTAATTTATCATGAACGAAATCGTTTATGTGAAATTTGTATAAATAACACATTTAATAAACAAAACAAATAGAAAAAATTATTTAGACGTTCTTTGCAAAAAAAAGTTTTGAGAAAAATCATGACACAAGTGATCACTACAGCACAGTAGACAAGCCTGCGTTTTTTTAGATCAAAATTCTAGTAACGTAGTTTTTTGTAAGTTAATTCAACCATCATTAGATGGTTTTGAAGTTATGTAAAGTAAAGCATTAACATTGTTAAGTAATTAATTGGTTTACTAGGTAAGTGTGAGGGAAATTCTAACTATACCAATAGCGATAGCATATTTACAGAATAACATAGCTATGCAAAGACGAGAAAGAAGATTGTAACCCCAAAAAATTTAAAGGCTTCCAGAATTTTGTTTTAAATATTGCCTAATTAATTATTCTATTCATCATAAAAACAATTTAATTGATATCTCGTAATAGAATTACAACCATGCTGCCTTACACAAACGAATAGGTCCTGAAAATTTAAGGTTTGGGTTGAAATTTTATCAATACATAAGGCATTTTTTTAAAATCAAAAGCAAATATCAAATTGCTATGAACAGGAGTAGGCCATTCAAAGGGGCTATTATGATCAGAAAAATATTTAAACGTAGTAGTTGTACAAATATGAATGTTGAGGTTCAGATGTAGAAAAAAAAAAGAAATAGCGTTCGTGTGAATTTTGGATTGGACTATCAGCTTTTGCTCCCCTATTTGCAATTGTGACATATGGTATTTTATGTTGTTACCGTTGCGATTAAAAACGTCGGTAGCTATGGGAGCCAAAATATATAGTCGCAAACAAACGGTCTTATTATAAGTAGATTCACGAAAGTTTTACATTTATACATTTATATGATTTTATAATGTATCGTAATAGTTGCTTGAACTTGCAATGTCTTAGCTTAAATTTCTTGTTATAAGATAACTATTAATGGACATCTTTTTAGAAATTATACGGTTTTATCAGTCTATTTCTGTGTATAACACTGTTGTACTCTCAAAATCAAGTTTCTGACCAAATTCTTGCTTGTATAATAAAACAACAGATTACTACATAATAATCTTTTTTGTGTTAATTAGTTGTATTTTTTAAGTGACGTTTAGATTCTCCTATGTACGAAGATAAGTAGCTCTTAAAAGTAATTAATAGACTGAGTTTCTGGAATCTAAATTTTGTGCTCTTTTTTTTCAATTTTTACAATATTGTTAGGGTTTTGTATGATCAAGTGAATGATTTTAAAATGATATTCTAAGGCTTATTATAATCAAACTTCTCATCTAGAGAGAGTACACTTAATAAAAGGTTTTAAAGTGGTGGATTTGTGTTACAAGAACTATTATGAGTGTTATCATTATTTAATTTAACAAAGGATTTTAAAAATTACGTCTGCAATGAAGTACTAATTATAACAAAAAACCTTACGTATTACATTGAAAAGACAAAAAAGTAGACTTTCTTATTAAAATACCTAAAAAGGTTTTGAAATCTTGTCTGATGTCAAGATACTAAGCGATGTTGTCGATATGGTTCCTTTGAGCTAAAAACATTATTAGCGTAATAAGATTGTAACTAAAACAATCATAAGCACTATTAACAAAGCTTAGTCAAGGAGATAGAGAACTTGCCAAAAAATTAAAGTATACCCAATCATCCATAAACCAGTGTACAGTGAGTGCTCGGGTACCCAAGTCAGAAGTTGTACTGATATAAAAGTTATATGGCAAATAATATAATTATAAATATGAGTTTACCTCGTATGAAACGGTATTGTGTACAAATGTGGTGCAATTATCGTTAGAATGAGTATACCTACGTTAATTGGGTGTGGCTTCAATAAATATATTAATATCTAATAACAGAACAATCAGAAAAAATATTTTATGGCACAATAGAATGTACACAATATGGCAGCTGACCAGTACAAGACTGTGCTCTTTCATTGAATCTTCCAATGGTTTTAAAGCAACTTTCTAAGAAAATAAGCAATACCCTTATAAAATGATCGCTTAACTGTATCCTTTTTTACATGTTAATTTAAAAATTTGCGATTTAACATGTAAACTTATGAAAAAATCACTTTCAATTAGATTTACAACTACTGGTTGGTACTATAAATCAACGTCCATCACTAGAACTCCTTATTTTGCTATGTGTAACCACCTGTTCTGCCGCCCTCAAGGCCACCTGCGGAAATGACTGAGTGTATGTAAACAAAGCTAAATCGTATTGCAGAGGTAGAAGCAAAGTCATTTGAATCAAATAAATTATTGTTTATTTATATTACATCGATTAAATTATTACTTATTTAAGGGAAAGCGTACGTTCGACAACAAAAGGTATAATTTTCCTCAATTGTACCTTATAACTAGAACAAAAATAGAATTTTCTCTTTTTTTTGATGTTGTATGCTTTCAGACCCAAACCGAATGAGTTGTAGATTAGCCTAATTATCTAAAAAAAGAATACACGCACATGCAGGGAGTCATCTTTTGACATTTTTTACATCAGTAATAAGATATACATTTTATTTAGCTTAGCTAGGAAAGCATACAGCCTCAAAACATAGAAACATTTTTATTTTGGTCGTAATTATAAGATACGATTCACGGAAATTATACTTTTTTTTTATTAACAAACGTTTCCCCTTATAGAAATACAAATTATATTGCTTTAATGTTGAAAATTATTATTTATTTAATCTCAATGTCTGTGATCCTACCTCTGCAATACTAGTTGGCTTTGTTTATATACATCAAGTCATTTCCGCAGTTGGCCACGAGAGGGGCAGCACAGGTGGTAACATACAGAGGCGTAACCGCCGATCTAACCATTCAATTTTTCTAAAAAAACAAAAGTTATTTTTAACTTAATTAAGCGAGAAACTCAATTTATCTGATAAACACTATTATAATACTAGTTCAAAACTTGTAAAGCAAATCTTGCACAAGAATTCGTATGACTCAAAAATTGTTGATAAAATGCATGCAACTAGTTATCTGCTCTAAGATCCAATGAAAACAACACTCATGAAAATCCTGACAACACAACTTTACCATTAAAAATATTTTTACTAGGTGTATCCATTGTAAAAATCAAATAATTCATAATAATATCGGAACATAAGCCTTAAAATATAATCTTCCAACCGGTCCCATACTAATACAACATCTAATAAAAAAGTAAGAATTGAAATGTACAAGAGCTGCTCGTCTACGTATGCTAGTAAATTTAAATGTGCTTAAAACATCAAATTAATAAAGAAAGATAAAATTATAATTAAAAATCAGTTTTCTTAATACATAAACACATAAACAATAATAATAAATAAGATTTTGAAAATATAAAAGTGTTAGACATAATAAGAAATTAGTGTTAACGTTTTATTTCTAAGATAACACACACACACCCACACTCACGCACGCATGTGTGTGTGTGTGTGTTTGTGTTTACAAGTGGGGCAGCACCCACTGCGCGCTTCGTGCGCCAACGCTTTATTAGTCAATTATACTATCGTATGTCGGCTTTGAGGTAGAAAGCAAAAGGTTTCAAAGAAAAAAACAAAATTTCTTTTATTGAAAATGTAAAATATTTTAAAAAAAATAATAAAAAAGCTAAATCTAAAAATTGGAAGTGTAGTGATGTGAGTCCGGAACTTCAGTATATCAGATGGATTATGTAATAGTACGTGGTTGTGAATAACTAAATAATATGAGTACAATATTAAAGGTGAAATAATAACTGGAGAAAAAGTTGGAAAAAAAGTTTTTATTCCAAGAATAGCTCTAAATACTAGACATACTTTTTTACTGCCATTTATTTTATACAGAACACAATTTTTTTAAGTTTGAGCTTTTGCTATGACCATCAATAAATCTCAAGGTCAAAATGTTAATAATTTTGGCTTATACTTGAAAAAATCTTTGTTTATGCATGGTCAACTTGATGTACATTTATCATGTACATTTGTAAATATTGTTAGTAGTCTATCTGTTTGCCTCCTGGGTAGTGTGGAATAATAGATGATCAAATTTTGAATTCTAAAAGAAATTTTTCGAACAATATAAATAATTCAATTTAGAAAGATAAGTTTTTGAAAAATTATATGCAAATATTTTTTAAATAAAAAAATGTCCTTCATTTATCGTATACATACATTTTTTTTTAAATATTATAGTGCTCTATGTCCGGCTCTTTTTCAATATCGGAACATAAGCCTTAAAATATAATCTTCCAACCGGTCCCATACTAATACAACATCTAATAAAAAAGTAAGAATTGAAATGTACAAGAGCTGCTCGTCTACGTATGCTAGTAAATTTAAATGTGCTTAAAACATCAAATTAATAAAGAAAGNATGAAAGAGCACAGTCTTGTACTGGTCAGCTGCCATATTGTGTACATTCTATTGTGCCATAAAATATTTTTTCTGATTGTTCTGTTATTAGATATTAATATACTCAATTAATTCTAATAACGGTACTAACGGTACTAACGGTACTAACGGTAATAACGGACAATTAATAAAAAGTTGAGCTTGGAATTTCTTCTTTCCTTTTTTTTTACCCAAAATCATTGAGCACAAGTATCCAGTGTGTGATCCTGGTACTTGCGTGTTCGTCCATCACTAGAACTCCTTATTTTGCTATGTGTAACCACCTGTTCTGCCGCCCTCAAGGCCACCTGCGGAAATGACTGAGTGTATGTAAACAA
>NW_019381717.1:1491-79317 GCF_000648655.2 Copidosoma floridanum
CCAATTACTGCGCACTCGACGGTAACTGAAAATAAGAAAAACAGACTGAAAAATTTGGGTGCTTGGATATTGTAACACGTACGGACATTAATAACGTTCAATCCAGAATCATACTTTACATCATGACATTTATAATTGTTTAACTGAGTGACTCTAAACGAATCTAACCTACAAAACTTTGTAGTCGTGCGTAGTGATTGGTGCGCAGCAATTGGGTCTAGGGCTTCAGCATGAAAAGCTTATGGGAGATACCCGCGCAGTAATTGGGGGCTCAGCGACTGGTGCTAATTTTATAACCGTGCGCAGGAAAACCAGCAAGGTAAATAAGCAATAAAATAATTATTTAAAAAAAAAAGTTTAGTACAGAAACATAAAGCATTTTTCGTTAATAAAATGATCTTTTTTATTTCAGGAATGATAGCCTAATGCAACAGTCAATTTGTTTTAAAGAAATGTTACATTATTAAAAAAAAAAGTTCCTTAATTTGACAGGTTTTTTTTAACAACAAAATCGTACTTCTTATTAAAGCACATGAATATTTCTTATTTCAACAAAGCATATTATTGATTTTATGGTACAGAAATTTATTAAAACAAATACTTATTTATCGTGAAAAGTATATTTATTTAAAAAACCACATTTAGGCCTTATACATTTCTAATTTTGTTGACGTTAATGGCATTGAGAAAATACAAAATTTCAAAGAAATACGACATTACTCGAAAAATTCAATTTATAGATTCGAGTAACGGGTTTTCTTTGCAGAAACAATTAATTTTATGGATTTGAAAGAAGGATTTATTGTTTGAACAAAATATATTGTAGTTTAATGGAACGAGCTATTATATTTTAATTAACCTGACTAGCGGCCCTCCCGTCTCGGCTTCGCCCGAGACTCACTAAATGGAACCCCTTCATCTGTTGACATGTAATGTCAAAGGTTTTCCGTGAAAAATCATACATCTAGTTCTGATACTTCTCACAACAAAAATCTTCTTATTAAAAACATATTTGTTAAAAATGCAAACAATTTATTTAGTTAAGTAAAAAGCTGTAAAAAGTGAAAAAAAAAAATTAAGTTGAAAAGTACCGTGCATTCCTTATATCATAAAATAGTCGTTGGCCTTTAAAAGCCGTTGATTTGCAGTTTTTCCGGTAAAATCTGTAAACAGGGCTATTATTTAAAGCTGTAAAGATTTGAAGCTCACAAATAATTTATCATTAGAAAATTTTTTTCTCTTCTCTCACTAGTTTATTACCAGAGCAACAAAGTCCTGGAGCTTAATATCTACGTTATTTATCGCAACAAAAATAAAAATACATATTCTACCTATTTAAAAATCTGAAAGATTCAAGAGACAACTATGAGAGTTATAGTGAAAAGCTGATCTCTCTCTTAATAAATTCTTTCGTCATATTCTTTGACACCTAAAATTATATTCATATAATGCAATTGAAGTTTTACTTCTAATTTAACTTTTGTGACTTTTGTGACTTGTGACTTTTGGCATAGTTGAGACTGTTGTGAGCCCTAAAGGCTATTTTTTTTTTACTTCACTAGGTTGTAATACATTTGTTGGCAACGTAGTTCGACGTCCAATGAACCAAAAAAGGACCAGTGAGCTTCTTATGTAAAGTCTTTCTTGATTGAAGTTTCCAGGAAACGTGACTGTCTAAATACCTCAGGGTTTGAAGCTTTGGAGCTAGTTGTAGAGCTCTTTCCCAACGTCTTCTGGTGTAACGTTGGTGTCTAAAGCATCTTTTTTTAGACTCAGTTGTTTTAGTGATCTAAGGTGGAATCGTTGGTTCATGATGCTTGCTCGTTGGCTCAGGTTCACGTTTATTATTTTTTTTTCATAGCTGTTAGGTTCTTCCAGCGCAGACCTTGGTGAGGATCAGTGATTCCTGGTTGAATGCTTAAAGTTAAAAGGGTAATATAGGGTTGTCGGTCACTGGGGTTCCTAGCCTTGCGACGAACAACTCTGCTCGTGACGTCTGCCAGAGAATGACTGACTTGGTTTAATAGTGGACGGCTTTACATAGTCTTTGAGTTGACAAATCGTCTTTGGGAATCGTAGTAAAAATATATTAGTTGGCAAGGTAATTTAAACTTAGGTGGTTCTTAAAAGAACCTATGAGATTGATGGTTAACTAGGAAACGTAAATACTTATAATGTCCCTGAAAAGGGCTGTTGGTGAGACTTGTAGCTATTCCTTATTATTATTTTTGATGATGAAGAGACAGCTGCAGGTAGCTTGGCGCTTGTCCTTCGAGTCTCTGTGGACGGAGACCGTACAGCAAGGGAAGTACGCCACTGTCCAGATATTGTCTCGTCATCAGGTCATTCCCCGGATAACCAACCATTCATCGGTAGTCAGGTGAGTGGGCCTAGAGAATGCCTTCTCTGTAGATATGCCATTAGGACGACCACTAAGGAGGCCAGGCTGCCGGTACTCTTTAGGACTGTCTTCCCTGGCTTGCATTTGAAGTAGAAAATTTTCTGACGGCACTCTTTAGTAGAAAAAAATATTCTGAACATGAAATGAGCATTGTCTTAACATACTGATAAAGTTATTTATTAAATTTGAAGAAATATTAATTTGGTTTTATTCATTGGATTTATTAACATAAGTAGCACATCGATTTGGCTAACAATTTTTTGCAATCTGTCATTAAATCTTTAAGGATCGATAGGTGACAAAACGTTTAAGTGCATCTAAGAATTTTTTCTCAAATACATTATGTTTGATTGTCGATTTTTTTTTTATTTTTATAAATAAGACATTCATGAGAATAAAAGTATTTTTTCGTTTGATGAAATGTTTCTTAAAATTAATTATTAAACCAGTGCTTCAACAAGACAAGAACAAGTTCTTACACTCAAAGATATTCTAGATCCTAGCTCAGTGGTCTACGTGTCGGCATTCCATGCGGAAGAACTGGGTCCGAATCCTACTTTAGACTGATTTTTTCTCCAACAATCAATTTCATTTCTGATTCGAAACTCTTGTATAACTGTATGCTGAACAATATAGTGTCATAACTGTAGTACATAAGACGTTGATATATATATGTATATTAAAATGCAAACAAGTATTATCACAAAAGATCTCAGATGATCAGATGAAAGAAATAATTTATTGAATCGAAATGCATGCGCACAGCTTAACAACCAAAAAACAATTTCCCTAATAAGTCATATCGATATGTATAAAATGTTTACCTGTATCTAGTATGTATAATGTACGCCCCAAAGCTTAGGCTACAGTTAATAATTATTACGACGTGTTAACATAAAAATCTGAAAGACTATTTAACTTTAAAAAATCCAAAATAAGATTATTTTGAATTAAGAAAAGATTTTTTCGTACTTAAGTAATGTGTGTTAAAAGAAAAATTATGTGTCCTAAAGGAAATAAAATTCGTTCTTATATCGGAATAATTTTTTCATCTTGCATGAAAATATTTTTCTTTAGATTCCGAAGATCCAGTATATGTTTAACAAAACGGTTTATTTCGTATAGTATTAATTTTTAATTTGTTGAAACATCTTCTGTCTTTAAAAAAATGTTTTATTGATTATAAAAAATATTGTTTGTATTGACTAACATTTCATTAACATGAAAAAAAATTTCTTAAGAAGTTCGTTTATCAAAAAAAACGAATATTTATTTACTTCTTTTAATGAATACTCCGTAACATCGCTTAAGATTAGATGACATAAAAAAGCGTTTTTTTTAAATTTAACTAAAATGTTTTGATTTTTTTAAAGTTGTAGTTAATAGGAAAAAATAAATACTTGCACATAAAATGAACTTGATTATTTAGAAGGAAGTTTTCGATCTTTAAAATAAACAATCTTTACAATAAATAAGAATTTCATGTTTCTGAAATGTTGTCACTTTGCTTGTCAACAATATTTCATTGAAATAAAAAACATTTTGTTGCTTTAAATATATACTTCTTAGTCAACAATAATTCGATGATCATTTAAAATAATATATTTTGCTGTTCAAAGAAATTACATGCGACAGTCAGTAATGTTCTTATGCCTTAAAAAATATAGTCAATTATACGTCAGTAATATTAAGTTCCACGTAAAAAAAATTTTTTTATATGATCAAAACATTAAATGGAATGGGGGTGAAGAAGGATCTTCTATAGTTCAAATAAATTTTTTTTCAATTAAAAAAAA
This sequence comes from Copidosoma floridanum, assembly GCF_000648655.2. Next base: position 5,689 of record NW_019381717.1, read on the forward strand.
TGGTTCAATTAGCGCAATTAAAGCGATATTAATTTATTTTCTGATACAACTCCTGAGCATCTACTTGATATAAAAAAATATCCAAACGTGGTACTTAGCAACTTAATTCTACTAAAACTCGTCAAATAACGAATCAATTACAAGTATTACATAAATTGTTTTGTAACGTTAGATTTGATGATTGCACATTGAATGGACCAGATAACATGACGTTAGATAATATTTCAAAGTTTTTGAACCTTGAAAAAATGTTAGAGGCAGATTTAGACATTAAAAATACTTTAACTGCTCTGTAGATGCGCGTGTATTGTACGTTATACACAAACCCTACTAATACAGTTAATAATACTAGTGTATTTCCTTAATTTTTGAAAATTATGTATATTTCATACCATGAGATTTTAGAAAAAGTCTTTTTTTTATAACAAAATTTAAACTTTATATACTTTAATAATTATACTTGTGCTTTTAAAGGCAAAGAAATAAATGCTCGAGGATGCATGATGGAACATTCAGAAATCGATTACTACTCACTGTTAACGGTTCATTTCTTAAGTAAACACACAATTTATTTATAACACATGCTATATAGAGTATGTAATATATTTGTATTACTCTATGCACAATTAACAAAAATACGTCAAAAAGTATAATTTCAATTACACACATTGGAAATATTTGGGATCTTAATCCTCAAACATTTTTGTAAGATTAAGATCAATTAAAATTACACAACTATTTTTAATTATATATATTATGTATTCCCAAACAGTTACGATATGGACCGAATAATGTTACTTTTATTTGATAACACATTGCAAAACTTCAATAAAATATTTTATCGGTCCAAACATATGTTTATTCTAATCAAACAAACATAAGCTTACGTTTTTTAATATTTTTATCGTTAATAGTTGTAGAATTAGGTAAAAAATCATAAATGTAGTTAATAGCATAACTTTTAATAATAAAATAATGTTTTGTAGCCATAATATTTCATTTATTTAATTACAATAAATGTATGTTTCAACTGATAGAGTATTTTTCTTAAGTTTAGTTCAGTATTATTAAATAACAGAATAAATACTCTAACTTAATGAAGTAAATAAATATTTTTTAAAATTAAAAATATATAATACAATTAATCTATAATACAACTAATACAATATTGTATTGAAGCCTAGTAAGATGTTACTAAATACAAGAAACGTATCATCGAGTTAATATTGCAACTGTTTGAAGTGAATAAATATTAATTGTGAAATATTTGTGTGATCTCAATCTTCAAAAAAAACTATCAACAAAAAAATTTTTGTATGGTTTCTAAAAGGTTTTGGGTGAGGAAATGAGGAGACGACTTTAAAGATTTATTTTAACAAATTATTTATTTAACTGACTTGACAAAAACTAACTGATGACTGACTATAACTGACTTTATGTGTGCACAGAATTTATAAAATACAAGGAGAGCTAAATGTTACGTGTGCACTTGACTATGGTCAAATCAGAACTGGAAGCCCACCTGACTGACGATGTACGTGCATCTCCTCTAACACAAACACACATAAGCTCACATAAGCATAAGTTATAAAATTATAAAAGTAGATATAAATTTAAGTCACACAGTATTAATATTTTATTATCGATCTTTCATGGCACTGGTAACAAGGGTCAAACAGGCCAGGGATCACGGTTGTCCGATGAGCACCTTACTTCATGTCTGAAACAGAGTGTGTCATATTAATCATTTATTTTAGTTACAGACTTTATTAAAGATATGATTTCTGAATTTTTCGTGGAGCTTGATAGGCAAGGGTTTTATAAAAATGTCTGCCGTTTCTTCTTTGGTACTTAAACACCTTACATTTACTCTGCCATAAGTCACACATTTTTTGACATAATGTTCGTGAATTTCTGTCATATGTCTCAATTTCCCGCTTCCACTTATTTTTGAATTCAATTCCACTGCCTTATTATCGCACCAAAGATCAGCTGGACAATAAGTCTTGTTTAGGATGATTTTGAGAGAATTGTCTACTGCCATCAATTCTCTACAAACTTCACTGAGTGCCACGTATTCAGCCTGACATGTAGACAATGCTACGTAAGTCTGCTTGTGAGTTCTCCAAGCTACAGAATCCCCAAAGAGTTTGATAACATACCCGCTCGTAGTCAGAGAGCCCTTGAAATCACCAAAACTGGCATCCGAAAATGCTTCTAAGTTGTCCTGCCTTCCTAAGAACTTTAGACCAAGAGACTTAGTACCCGCCAAGTACTGGAACACTCTGTTGACCATGTTCCAATCTTCATCAGTTAGATTTATCTGATGTTGACTGAGTACATTTACAGCATAGCTGATATCTGGACGTACAGTGTTAGCTACGTATAATCGACACCCCACAGCCTCTCAGTAAGGAACATTTTCTGCCAATTTTGTCTCCTTTAAATCATCCTGCCTTTCAGATTGTTCTCTTTGTTTTCTTTGTTGATTCAACACATATCCAGTGACCATTGGAGTTTTCACGGGTCTTGAATTTTTGAATCCAAATTTAGCTAAAATTTTATCTATACAATCAGTCTGAGTCAAGGTCAAGACCTGCCTCTCCCTGTCTTTTTTGACTTCGATACCTAGAAAAGATTCTACTTCACAGAGATCCGTCATCTCAAATTCGCTTTGCAGACTTTCTTTAACAGAATTTAAACGATTTGGATCATTACTTGCAATAATCATATTATCAACATATAGAACTAAGATAAGAATTTTGTCTGCCTCGTGCCAAGTAAACAGGCATGGTTCCAAAATGTGTGACTTCAAACCTATTTTAACAGCTGCTTCCAAAAATCTTTCATGCCATTTTTTAGGACCGACCTTTAGCCCATACAAGGCTCTTTGCAGCTTACAGACTTTATTCTGACGTTTTTGGTCTGTGCAGTTCAAACCTTCTGGTATCTTCATATATATTTCATCATCAAAAGTACCATTCAAGAAAGCTGTTTTTACGACTAGTTGACATGTATTCGGATTTAATTTATTAACCAGAGCTATAACCGTACTGATCAAGGTCAGTCTTGACACCAGAGCATAAGTTTCTGTTAAATCGTATTCATTTTTGTCTTTGAATCCTTGAATTACCAGTCATGCCTTGTATTTTTTGTGCCCTTGAGAGTCGATCTTTTTCTTAAGTACCCAGCGAGAGTCAATTATATTTAGGCATCTGCCGTTCATAAGACCCACAGATCTGTCTGTAAGGATCCACAAATTATTTTTCGCCATTGAATCAAACTCATCTTGTATCGCTCGAATCCAGCCTTCCCGATCTGCTGCTTTATTGCTTCTTTGTATGAAAACGGGTCTTTATTTATTTGAGCCAGAAGCAGGTAGTAAATGAGATCTTCTGCAAACGTATCTTTATTTGCCATATCTGTATCATATTTTTTAAAATTTTGATTTTTTATGAGGTCGTCAGCAATAGCCAAACCCGCAAAACTGACATCTATAACTGGATTTTTACACTTTAAGTTCGTATCTGCCATATTTGCTTCCAACGCTGTTGACTTTTACGGCCTTCCTGGTTTTCTTCGTACGACTGAAGGCTCTCCCTCCAATGTTGTCATCTCTTCCTTCTCTTTCTCGAGGATCAAAAACCACTCATCTAGTTTTATATCTACTGTCACGTACTCCCAGTTTTTAATCAAACTTTTGCCATAAATGTCTCCATATACAAAACGTTTGTTGAATCTGACGTCCCTACTTTCGTTGAATTTCCCTTTGTCAGGGCAAAGCAGCCAATACTTTGTGAGTGTGCAACCCACCATAAATGCTCTCTTCCTTTTGAACTGGAATTATGTGTCTGTATTTCTCTGAACTCTCATATAGGAGACACAACCGAATCTTTTCATCTGAATTATATCTATCCTTTTGTTTGGCACAAGCTTCGCCAAAGGGATTTCCATACTATTTGAACGATGTGGAGTGCGATTGTACGCAAAAACTGCCGCGTTCATGGCCAAGTCCCACATATTCTCCGGAAGTCCCCAATCATACATAAGAGCTCTGACTTTCATTTGAATGGTTTTATTCAGCCTTTCCGACGTGCCTTTTAACTCAGGGGTATCCGGACAGCTCAACTGGAGTTTCGCTCCAAGACTGTCTAACACCTTTCGGGTTGATCCTCCCGTGAATGCTGTACCCTGGTCTGACTTTAGGTAACACACTTTAGTATCATATCCTGACAAATTTTTACTGCCTTTAACGAAGTTTTCTAAGCATTCACCCGTATCACTTTTGTTTTTTATCGGGTACGCCATGGCAAATCTCGATAAGTCATCAATAAATACAGAGATAAATCTGTACCTTTTCGGAAAAGATAATGGACTTATTACTCCCATTGTGCCTGAATGGATGATCTGAAATGGTCTGGCTGCTGTTTCTAGCACGGAGGGGAAAGGCAATTTTTGAGACTTTGTTCTCAGACACACGTCACAAGTCCTTATTGTATCACTAAAGACAGCCTCCTTCAGACTTTAAATATCCGGGTATGCTTTCTGCAATTCCCTGAGATATTCCAGTTACGCATGTCCAAACCTGAATGCCACAGCATAGCCCCGTTATTGCCTTGAAATATTTTTTTTTTCAGAGAATGGACTCTGCACTTCATTTATTAACTTAGTCTCGACTGTCCCGACATCATAAAACTTTCTATCTTGTATCAGAAATACGTCGTCAAAGAAACTATCATCTAGATCTACCCTTCCGATCGAGCTCTTCGAGTTATTTGTTAAGTTTGTGCTTTCCGGAGTTAAATTTTCAGGACTTATTTGTGCTTCTGACTCCGCCGTCAGTATTTTTATTCTTTTACCACTTTCGATCTGTCTTTGACCTGGCTTTCTAATGTTGTCCGACTTTATGAATTCGACTGTCCATTACGGTTTTTGATATATTCCTGATATCCAGACATTTTCTGTTTCAGGGTCGAAGATGCTAATTTCTTTATCATCTAAATAGATGGACAGACCCATGTCAGCAAATTTACGTAAAGAGAGTAAATTCCCAACCAAGTCCCGAGCACAAACTACTCCGTTCAACTCAACCTCGTTGTTACTATTTTTAAGTACCATCCTTCCCACTCCCTCCGTTCTCAAATCTGCAGATACGTCTGAATTTGCACATTGGATTTTTCCAATTTATCTTCAGTCAAGGTTTTCAAATAATTTTTCCGACTTAGTAAAATGGTCGGTCGCTCCCGAATCGGCGATGAATTTAATTTTATCAGTCTCATCTGATTCTAAATTATTTACCCAATCTGCAGAGTTCAGAAACAGAATTTTAAGAGGCTTGATCATCGTCAGAGGCTCACCTTTATTTGAAACCGACGCGTTTTGTTTTCCCTTAGTATTTTGGTTCTGGTCAGAAAGTTTTTGTTTCTTGGAGTCTCTTTTGTCTCTGACGTTGCTAGAGTCTCATTTCTGCCCAAAAATCTGGGAATTTAAGAGGCCCAGGCCACCACCACGGCCGCGGCTGTGGCCACCTCAATTTCTTCGGCTTCCTCGCCCCTGCCTTTTAAAATCCTATGAATCTGACTTAAATTGCTCACCACATCTTGGGCTGCACTTCTTGTGGGCTGGTATGTTGTTTAAAAAAGTGCCATAGGTGTAGCACTTTTTGAGCCCGGTTCCAGCCTTCGGGCATTGGTCGGCCATATGATCCCAGGCGTCACAGTTAAAACACCGAAGGCAATCCTGGGGCCAAGTTGCTGCCAACGTTGCCTTCGTGGGTCGGCCTCCGGTTGCTTCTGCCAAGCCTTCAGACTCAACCTTTAACATGTACGACACACGATTTTCGTACGTCATACCCTTTTCGTCTTTGCTTTGCATTTTAAGGTGGCTCCAGCGCCTAGTACCGTATCAAAATGGGGAGACTAAAAATTAATCATTATTTTCTTTAAAATATGGTATAAATTTATCATAGAGACTGTTGTAAGCCACATTCTACATTTTGTATGTTACTTTAGTAAGTTAATATAAAAAAACAAAAAAGTTTTATGGTGCCCTAATTGATGAACTGTTACGGTACGCTCCTAATTTCAAGAGTAGTTATACCTATGTATATGTACTCTGCAGAATGCAGACAGCTAAGAGATGACTTGCACTCGCAACTGTATACTTAGTCTCCGATTATTTAAAGATTTTGTTGGATAACAAGACACTTTTCTCATGTCATCGGAAACTGCGTAATAATATATACAAGATAGTATGTTTTTTACACCTTACGGGTTATTAATATAAATGCAACAGTAGGTTGTATATCGCGTAAGCTTGCATTTCCTATCTAACCCGTCTTAAAACTACGATTTTGTAGGCATGATTTTTTACAATTTTCGTCGTCAACCTTAATTTTTTTTTATACGAATATAAAGATGGGAATTCAAAGAATATAATTCAATTTTATTAACCTCGGTTGGGTTATTTATAATTTTAACATTGAGGCCACTGGAGCCACCTTAAGGGTGAAATCTGTCACCTGCACACTACGTACCACTCTAACCACAGCGGTATAAAAAGCATTTCTCTTTTCTTCTTCAGATCTATCTATTGACTTAATCTCATCAACTGTCTTATTCACATCGACCGACTTTACAAATAACCCGGGTTCATTTTGAGCAGAATTTCCATTTTCGAAATCTTCCTTAAAAAGATCTCCTGGTAGTGTTAGCTCTCCACCCTTGAGGTCAAGAAAATTCAGCAAGTACAAAATGTCGTTTTCAATCAGGAATTCTAAAACATAACAAATATCAGGAATCTTTAGACAGTTAATCTAGACCAACCGAACACAAGTCATTTCTAGTCACTCGGCCCAGTGCACACAAACGTGCTCGAACACAAAGAACTATTGTGTGCTGGGCACCTACACAGTCCTACGTAGCCAAACACAAGCCTCACGTGACTGTGCAGGTCATAGCAAAAATTTAAGAATGTATATAACACACCTTCGACATTTATAATATCACTGCCAACACGGGCCCTGATGCAGCTTTCGTCCACCGATAACACAACTTTCAAATCTCATAAATTTTGCCCTACGCGCAGACAAATGACATGACAAGCTCTTGACAGAGCATTGAAAGTCCGCTCATCTAAAAGAAATTTGCTGCCTTTTATGCGGAAAATGTTTAACGCACTATATCTCATTTTTTTAATTAACATGAGGTATCTGCCTTTGTTGTCTCGATCCCAGAGTGTTAATGTATCACCCTTACTGCTTTCGTTTAAGCCAAAACAAAAACACCGACCGAGCACGCACACGGTTACTACGCTGGAAGCCGAGAGAGATAATTATTTATGGTTAGAGATCACGCATCGCTATTCAATGCGCGCGAGAGGGGCCATGTGGTCTCTTGTTAGTAAGACAGAAACCAAACGCTTTCTCTCTGCTCGTTACCTTCCCCTTTCTTTTTCCCGCACATTCAAAAACAACCGAGCACGTGCCCGCGGCGCCTTTGTCATCACGTGCAAGTAGACAGTCTTATTTTTCCCGATTTCTTCTAGGAACTCGCTGACCTTTTCTTGTTTTTGACTGCCTCTTGCCGTAGCACTGTCTCCGAGATTCGATACAAAACACTTAATGATATTGCTATCACTTACTGACATTTTGCACCTCAAGCCAAGCTGTGCTTGTCGCCTTGGAAGATCCTGGTGGTAACACCATCGCCGCGGCCTCATCCTCAGTCCCGGGCACCATAAGCTCCTCCTCGACTAAAGACGCGATCTCCTCACCCTTCTCCTCCGCCACAGCTGGTTTCCTGTTCACCATTTTCCTCCCGGGGATACGAAAAAGTAAAACACACAAAAGAGAAAAAGCGTGGTGAAGCGTGCTGGGGCCCGTAACCTGAAGGGTTTTGGGTTAGGAAATGAGGAGACGACTTTATAGATTTATTTTAACAAATTATTTACTTAACTGACTTGGCAAAAACTAACTGACGACTGACTATAACTGACTTTATGTGTGCACAGAATTTCTAAAATACAAGGAGAGCTAAATATTACGAGTGTACTTGACTATGGTCAGCTCAGAACTGGACGCACACCTGACTGGCGCTGTACGTGCCTCTCCTCTAACTCAAACACACATAAGCTCGCGCAGACGCGCATGCCTACAGCCTATCGATACAGTCGTGCCATTCAACAGTTTCAAGTCGTTTGGTATCAATGAATTTGAATGTTTTAACTAATAAAATATGATACTAAATTTTTTTGTTGGTATTATTTATTAAAAGCAGTATATTATTAAGTATATACTGTATCTATTTAATGGTAATAAGTATTTACTTAATACTGTTCATCCTCGAATTTATCATTAAGGTTTGACATTTATTTAGTTAAAATTAGTTGGCTCTGAGTAATGAAATATATTATTAAAACTTCTTTAAAAAAATTAATCATATGAATAATTTTATAAATGATTGATGCTATTTGTTAAACAAGTACTTTTTTTTGACAACTTTGGTTCCGAAGATGAAAAAAATTTTTTCATTAAATTTGATAAAGTAATTTTATTGGTTGCCCGCAATAACACCATTTTATTAAATCAATGAAAATTTTCACTTCCTCAACGAATATTTTTACTCAGTGTACATATTAATAACATGGCAGAATAATGAATAACTTTTAAAATAACTTTATAATTACCCTTTCATTAAAACAATTGTCCGCATAAGTTACCTTTTGTTAACATATGAGAAATTCCACTAAACTTTTAATTTTACAACTTTCCAAAAAAAAAGTTTTTAAGGCAGGATGATAAAAATAATTAAACTTATCTCTACGCACTCCCAATCGTTGAACAAAAATTTGTATTACTCATATTTAATAATACCATTTTTAATAAACACATATTGGAATACTACGATCTATCAGCAAATCATGAGCACTGTTATCGAACTCAAAAGCTGTGGGAATAATTGAAAAGTAGTTCAAGAAATATATTTGATGGCTTATTTAAAAGATCTCTAAAATAACTGTCAAATATTGAATAAGAAAAACGATTTAATCTTCTATTGACATCAATAAATGTCAGAGCCATTCGACAGAAATAGATTAAAATTTTTTTTTTCTGCATGCGTATAAGATAAGTCGTTTTAGTAAAATGTAAGAATCGTTGTTTTTTTAAAATTTTCTCAACGTCATATTTGGTTTCTTACGTAATGATAACTAGCTATAGAAAATTAGTTTGAAAAGATCGAGAAAAAAAAGAATTGTACCTGTAAGTATAATCTTAATATCAATCAATTAAATAGTTTTCTATTTTTTTATTAAGCAATATTTGAACAGCCGATATAAATCAATTTAAAATAAAATATGTGGGGAAATAAATAGACTGTCTGCTGAAATTTAATTGCTGTATACTTTACACTGTATTAAAGCTTCCAATTTATTACTTGAACTTTTAAAAAAATGACTATTTTACATAGGTGTATTAATATGCAAGGCATTATGCTGTCTAATTTCTTTTATCACCTATTTTCTACACCGTATCAGTAACGTATATTTTCTTATCTTGCTAAATAAGAAACAATACTTGGAATGACCAAGATTTTTTACAGATTGTTTGAAATTGCTTAGCACTTTAAGTAGTTACATTTTCTTTCAATAACAGATACGGCTACTTCTAAGATAATTGTATGGCAATACTATATAAAAGTAAAAAACATGAGGTTAATTTGGTACTTCTAAAAAGAGAGCATGAATATTTAAAGAGTAAACATATGTCTTTTCAAACAAGGATGACAAGATTAAGCTGCAAACAACGAGCAGACATTTCATTTGCTCATTCAAAAAAGGTTATTTTTTTATCAAGTCATGTTAGAGTAAGTACCAATATTATATACAAAATGTTGTACTAAAGAAATCCTACTAAGAAATTTTTTTCGTTGTTTTTGAGTATTTTTGCCACACTAAAAATACATGGATAATATATTTGACCCTTCCTCACACAATCTTTATGGGGTTTCTAAGACAAAAAAGGCTGCCAAGCTTGGAAAATTCAAAATTTTCATAGATTCCTGTAAACGCTCACAAGGAAAAAAGAGAAAAGAACTCATAAATTTTACGAAAGCTTTTGTGCCACGTTTAAACGATTAAAACTAGTTGCTATTTTTGATACTTTCCGCAAAATCTCTACGAATTTGTCATGCCAGAAAACGCCGCCAGGCTTGTGAAATGAAGATTTTTTCATAGATATATGTATACGCGTACTCGACAAAATGGAAAAAATTTATTTTTTCTTAAAAGCGTTTGTGCCGTCTTAATAACGATTAAAATACATTCCTATTACTTTCACACGATACTCCTTTGGGTTTTCAAACCCATAAAAGGGCATGAGCTTTGGAAAATTAAAGCTTACCATCGATTCATATAATTATAAGCGTATTCAAAAAAAACTGCGTAAATATTTATACATTTTTTTTGAGCTTTTGTGCCATGTTAAAAAAGAATGAAATAGGGGTAAAGGGTACAGTTGTTGACCCCCCGATAGTGATTGACCGACACATGCATTTTTAAATGGAGTCTTCACATATAGATATACAAATTATACAGAGGTCAATCACTACCTTAAGGTGTCAATAACTATACCCTTTACCCATACATTCTAATCACTCTTAGACACAAATTTAATTATTTTTCCAATGTGTCAAAGGCAGCCATTCTAGGAAAATCATAGTTTTCCCTATATGCATATACAAGCGAGGGGGAAAAAATATCAGAAAAAAATTGTGACTTTTTTAAAGCCTTTGTTCAACGTTGAAAGCTATTAGAATGCGATATTTTTACTTTTGTATACGACTTCTATGAGCTTTTAAAGCCATGAAAAGCCGCTTGGAAAATTAGATGTTTTTTATCGAATTGTACATAAGCGTGTACGAAAATTACTTTTTTTGAACCTTTCGTGTCAAAATGAAAACGATTAAAATACATTCCTATCACTTCAACATACGATTAATATGGTATTTTGAAGCCACGAAAGGCCACCAAGCTCGAAAATACAGAGTTTTCTATCCATCCGTGTATAAGCGTATTGTAACGTCGGTAAACTAAAAATTACCAATAATTTTTCCCCTGCTCATTCCGTGGGGATGTTGTTTTGAAAGCACTTGAGCAAGGACCAACGTGCATCTAGAAAGAGATGAATCACCTGCAAGTTACTCGTACCTACAGCACAATAATGATTCATGTACATACACGCTGGACTATGCTGACCGGAAATGAAAAACAAAATATTTTTCGTCAACCGTTATAGATGCAAAAGTTTAATTGGGAACAGTTAAACTAAAATATTAAGGGCAAATATAATTTTGGATTAGGATCAAGTAACATAAAGTTAAATATTAGGATAGCTTAGAATTAATACATATAAGTAAGCAAAAATATTAGTAAAAACCAGAATCCTCACAAACAACTAGTACACACTACACCACTAGCAAACAACTACATTACATATTAACTATAACAAGCCTGGTGAATAACATTATAAACTTTCAAGGGATTACCCGATTTTTACCATTCAAGTTCTCAAGCTCATGATTTACTGAGTAACCCTTTTTGCATCGCATTAATAATTTCACTAACATACTGCAATAGTCTCATTTGTAATTTAATTAATTGTTAACACTTTTTCCCAAATGTAACGAAAAATGGAAAGTTAACCCTTCCCCTTTTCTTGACTCGGAGAAAGAGAGAGTCTGTACGCCTGCCTCAAATACGTTTCTGATTCCCTAAGGTACCACGAGGCGACTCCCTCTTCAACGACTAGCAGCAGAAAAATATGTTGACTAAAATTCTACCTAAATTCTGCATTATTTTTGCAACATTATAAACATTCAAAACTACTGGTAAAACTAATTATGTTAACTCGTGACTGGCAAGGCACTATGATTCTTATCATTTTTCTAACAACTTCTATTCTTATTATCTTCATTACAATTATCATTATTACTATTATTATCATTATTATTGTTATTATTATTATTATTATTATTATTATTATTATTATCAATGTCACTAACACGATTAATATTATAATTATAAGTTATTACGGTAGTAGCTACCATTTTGGCGTTTAAGTAGTGGTATTAATTAATAAATGACCAATCGTTTGTTCACCTGAGCGTCGATCGAATTGTTAAGTGATTTTCACCGCTCTTTTTTCAATGAGTTTAGTTGAACAAACGGCTGGTGTTTAGCATTAGTAAATATTAATAATATTCTGTGTCAATGTTAATGTTAAGTCATATTGATATCTTGTAAAATTTGGATGTAAAGGAGGAAGAAAAGGCAGAAGTAAGTGAATCACCTTCTCGTCTCTTGACGCATGTAGGAGAGCAAGCCGGATGTGGGAAGTGCCAATTTCTAAGTGGCTGAACTGGAGTAGTTCTAGCCAATAAGATTTTCAGCAATTATATTTTCTTCAAGATTTTACTTCGGCAAGTTTTCCTGCATCCTCCTCGAACCAGCGCATCACCGAGGTCTGCTACTCCTTACAAAAAAGCCCAGAGACTCTCTCAACTACTACCCCTCGAACGGTAAACTGAGTAGTAAGAGTCCGCCACTGCTACCTCCCAGTCTACCACGAGGTGAGGAAACAGTTTATTTTTGTTTTTTACCCTCGATCGGTCAACTGAATAGTTAGAGTCCACCTCTACTATCACTCAGTCTTCCACGAGCGCGTAACGTAAAAATACCTTACTCACCTCGGCTCGTACTGGTTCACCGTGTACTTCATTTATGTTTAATTAAAAGTAAGTGTGAAAATCACAATACAAAATATTAAGTATTTCTTCTTTTCCCGTTTTTAATCTTTTTCGGCCAGGTCCATAACTAAGTTGTTTACGCACGCACCAATATCCGCCACGGTATTGGTACCCGAGGATCCTCGAAAATTATTAAGGTTGTTTACGTGCTCACCAATATCTGACACGGTGTTGGTATCCGTTGACCCTTGAAAATTGTTAAGTTATCTTACGTGCACGCCACTATTTGCCACGGTAGTGATACCATCGGAGCAAGAACTAATAGAATTAAAGAGAAAATCAGTACTGGCGACGGTATTAGTACATCCGAGTCAGGTCGCGAGTCAAATTACCATTTACCCCCACGTAACCTTTAAAAACGAAACTTTTTCACGTAACTATGCCAGTATCATCTAGATTGCGGACGAGATACCCTTCGGTACGCCGCCCTGGATAAAATCGACTAACTTCAGGCGCACCGCGAGCAAGTTAAGTGCATCGGGATATTCCTTGCACAATAGTCACTTCAAGTTGTGTTAAAACAGTCGTAGCCCCTTTGCAAATATCGTGTCGTTAGTTAGAACTATCCATTTAGCTCCGTGTCCCATTTACGTGCCCAATGTGTGTCCCGAGTTATTAAGCGAAAGCTTAAGCTCGAATAGTACGTCGCACTGACGTAACAGTGTACCAAAAAATTGGAAAAAAAATTTATAACTTTATTTTGGGCTTTCGTCCCATTTTAAAAATGAATAAAAATTGTTTTTTATACTCCTACACACGATTCCTATGGGGTTTTTAAGACATACAAGGCCACCAGGCTTCGAAATTGAAAAGTTTTCCATAGGTATATATGCATCCGCGTACCCAAAAAACAACAAAAAATTAATTTAAAAAAAACGTCAAGCCCTGAGGAACTTCAGGTTTGAATTATCCCTGGTGAGGATGGTTCCACTTACGACTAGTTTCCACTCCATTATCAGAGAGAGTGAGAGAGAGAGAGAGAGAGAGAGAGAGAGAAAGAGTTTTTGACAACTTACGCCCAGACAATGTCGCATTTCATTTCCTTGGTGTATAATATACTTTTGATGTCTGAAGTTTAGTTTTTATACGTCAATGCCATGTATGTATTCAGTAGCTTATTTATGCATGATTCTAGTCCCAAGGCACCCATGTCCCATGAGAAAGGAGTTTTGTATCAAAAATTTAAAAAAACGATTCAAAGAGCAAAAAACAGAGGTAATCCTTGAATTTTGTGAAGATATGGCTTCATTAAAGCTTTTTGTGAGCACATCAATAAGTATTCAAATCTTCTGGCACTAAATGGAGGTACAGAAGCAGCTTTAGAAGTACATTCAATACAGTCTTCTTCACAAACGTATCATTGTATAATGTACGACAAGAATTTAGTAAATGAGTTTCAAGAATCCAATGCAGTCTTTGTTGACGCCACGTACAAGATTGTTCCAGTAGTTGTAGGAGCTAAACAACTCCTAACAGTGATATGTAAGAAGTATAATACAGTCTTATTAACAATTTGTTGGGTATTTCATAAAACAACTTCATGTCATTGTATCTTCATTATTGCTAGAGAGTCATAATTACTATACTATAAAATTTACTAGGCATGATAGAAGTGCATAACGTTTTGCATAGAGTTTTTTTGTTCTCGCTTGAAAATTTTTTAGTTCTTCATGTTAGTCCTGTCCTTTTTTAGTTAGTTACGTTAGTTAGAGCGTAGTATCTAGGACAAATTTTTGTGCCAATAGGAATTTATTAGACAGTGAATAGATTTTTAGCTAGTTCTATCAGCCAATAAGTGTATTTTTTTATTTTTTAGATGTTGAACACCCTTGCCTGTGGCTAAAAAGGTGATTTGCCAGCAAATAATGCTGAAGTACTTCATAATAAGCATAATATGTACGTTTTAGATTGTTTCCTGGATGTTTGTTATGATGAGAAAGAGGACAAAAAAGGCTTACAATGCTAAAAGGTCATTTATAAAAAGAATTTTTCTAAATTTTAATCCTGATTATGAGCACTGTGGTTATGAAAGGGCTTTCAAAATTTCATTGAAAAAATCATTTAAAGATATTAAAGTCACTGAGTGCTTCTTTCACGTACGCCAAGTAAGATATTAATATTGTAGTTTCTTTCCAGGAAGCCAGTCAATGATGCCTTAATACTGTATCACACTACATAATAGCATAATAGTATATTATGTCACAAGGGACGAAAGTACGGCGTTTTTTCATGGTGAAGACAGGGGAGTGGGAGGGGGTAGGGGTAAACAACTCTTACAACTAATCGGTGTAATGCTTCAACCCTGACCAGGTGTCTATGTATAAGCACCAAAACTAGCTCCTGCACACCACCCGATCACGTTGATAAAGTGTGAGAGAATCAGTTAATCGACCCTTGAAAGTCAACAGCAAAGGCGAAACAGCGAGTCTTTGAATAGTCATTGCATCAAATGCTGCTTAACTTAAACGATCGACAAAACTGCAGCTCTACCGCTATGCCACTATGTCGGTACTGCCAATTTAGAGCTTGGACTTCAAGTTTTTGCTTAAGACGGAATATTGACCTTACACTACATATAATTCACACGAACAATTTGAAGCATTAATTAAAAAAAAATCTTACTGAGCACCATGACTCCCAAGTTTTTAAAAATGATTTATGTTTATAAATTTACACATATGCATAGCTATAATAATTTGAATACTGTATTGCAGGCCATAGTGAGAAAAGCGAAGAGGCATTACAAAATATTTTTGAAAAAAAATAATGAAACGAAGAATCCTTATGGTCATAAAGTATTGAAGAAAATTTTAACGATACAACTTCCATCACCAAAACGTGCAGAAAAAGGTGTTGCTTATGTAAAACAAGTAATTGATGAGAAATCAAAGAACGATGGAAAATTATTACAAAAACTAAACCTGTCAGAATTAGTGTATATTTAGCTGTAGACAGAATGAACAATTATATAGAAAGTTACCATCGTACTATTAATGATAGGATAAAATCACCACCTCATTGCTACGATTCATAAGTAAGTATTAATTAGTTCAACATTTTATTGTGAATTGTTAAATTCTAACTGTTACCCATTAGGGTGTCTGAAAATTGTGTCCATTTAACTTTCCGCATTAGGTGTTTTTTTTAATACGTAAAAAAGTGAAGTTTTGTCTTTTAGCATATTGTCAGATAATATAATAGCGTAGCTATAGTCTGTGTCTGTCCTTCAAATCACAGTAGGGATCAATAAAGAAAGAGAAAAATTATAGGTAAGGAGCGAAAGACAAAGTAGAGAAGCTTCGTTCTCAGGATAGAAGTGGAAATGATCGGTTCAAGACTTGAAGCGGCTACGCGCGATACGGCTCTTTTCTCGTACGATGAAATATTCAATGGTTCAATATAGAGCTCCTTGTATTTATTTTGTAAGTTTTTAAAACTACTGTTCCTTACGTACAATAGGCTCTTGTAGAAATAAATCATTATCATCTGGTTTTTTTTAGAAAAAAAAAGTAAAATCGTGCACAGATGAAAACTCAAAACCGCAAAAAGTTATGCAAAATTAAATAGATGAATTTCGTCATAAGTAGAGATAACCAAATATTAACAAAATATACTTGCACTTTAAAAAAAATTTTTTTTTTACGCTCCTTAATTAGAATTTAATAAAAATCAATTATTATCTGCTTACTGTTAGATTTTTTATACCGTATAATAAATTTTCACAAATCTACTAACAACAAACTAACAAAAGTAATTTTTAGCATTTTTCTACTAAAATTATTATCTTAAACCTAATGCAGTCCACCAAAGTACTTAACTATTAATGCTATTAATACGATAGAATGAGTTAAAAATTATCTAGATGTCCTAAAAACTTTGACTAGCTTGAAAAAAAATAAAGTAGTAATTTCAACGCATGGTAAAAATGGACACATAATTTAACATCTAAAATTTTTAGCTAAAGCCCTCTAAAAAACGGTAAAAATGGCTGAATTGTTTTTCGCGTCAAAAAGAAAACCGAAGAATCGTACAAACAATCAGTTCAGCTGTTTTTTTGCAAATCGCAAAAAAACACCACTTTAAGCCATTGTTTTGACATTTAATTACTCGCGTTCTATACAATATTAAGAGCTAAAATTTTGGACACAGGGTCAACGTTACAGCCTTACTGTGCAAACAAAATTTTAGCGTAATAGGCTCAGAAATTTTTGCGATCCGCAGCAAAAACTAAAATAAGGTCCTCTCCAAAAATTTCCATGAAAAAGTTGTTAGCCCACATAGGAAAATTTTTCAAATGCACTTTTCTTCGTCTATATTTCATCTACAACTATCTAAAACGCTATTTAGTTTTACTAATTAAAAGTATCTTACAAATTGATTGTAAAAAAAAGCCTTTTTGCTCCCCGGTCAATGGCATCGGCTGCTTTGCGAGCCACCACTGGAGGTTACACTCTCTTCCTATGTGCATACTCTGGAAATTTTGAGCAAAGTTTTTTGCAATCGATTTTGAAGATACTTTTAATGGGTGAAAACAGACAGCGTTTTAGGTCAATGCAGAGTAAATATAGATGAAGCGAAATGCGTTTGAACAATGTTCTTGTGTTGGCTAACAACTTTTTAATGGCCATTTTTTGAGAGGACTGTTTTCGGTTTTTGCTGTGGGTCACAAAAAGTTTAAAACTGATCAGGATGAATTTTATGTGTATGGTAAGCGTTATACACACCTGTAACATATACCTAGTGTCCTTATTTTTAGCTCTTAATATTGTATGGTATCGAAAAAATGGCTCAAAATGGCGGTTTTTTGCCATTTGCGGAAAAAAAGATTAACCGATTTGGACCTGACACTACTCATTTTGATCATTTTAGAATTGCGCATCGTTTTTACACAAAACTTTTCTATGTCCAATTTTTCGGTTTTCTTCTAGATGCGGAAAACAATTTTTTTCGGAGCTAATCAGGATTTCGAGGTCAAAAAACGAGTCTGATCATAATATACCTCATGAAAAGCAATACGTTTGAAAATTTATAACACGCTATTGATAAAAGAAATTTGAAATAAACTATTATGTTGATGCTTAATGTATTTTGCAACAACCTTAAAAGCTAAATAGCTGTAGGTATATTATTACGAGTAGCTGCCCACTAAAATACTCCCAAAATTACTCCTGAATTTCTCTCAGAACTCTCTAAAAACTCTTAAGTTTTCTTTCATACTCTTTTGAGGTTTGTAGTTCTCACAGCGAAGTAAAATAATAGCAGAGTGCAAATAGCATGATATAAAAGCGAAAGAGATGTTTAAAGAACTAAGGTAAATTTAGGTAATTCGGGACACTTCAAATTCTTAAGCTAATACGAGACACATACTAAAAACTGTATTTATAAATGATAAACAAGTCTTAAAAAAAAAAAAAAAAATATATCCCAATATTCTTCAAGCCTTTATTTATCTAAAGCAACGAAAAAGTAAAATAATTAATAGCAAAGAGTAATGAGAAAAAAAAAATGTTGTAAGGTGTTCTGACGGCAGCCATAAACAATCAAGTTTTCTTCCGTGCCGGGAAGATGACCGTGTATACTCATATATGATTAAAAAAAGATTCATAAGATGGAAAGTAGGCAGAAAATGTTCCAACGATTAGTGTAGTGTTTCCTGAAATAATTTATTCATAAATAGTGTCATGAAAACAACTTTGATAATTTAAAATTGGGCGTCCCTCATTACCTCACAAGTAAGATACTGATGAGCCAATTCTGGACGGTGTGTCCCAACTGACCTTAACGTTTTTTACTCTTTAAGGTATTATGGGACACATCATATCTTCGCAAGGAACAACTTTCATTTTTTAGTCAATACAGTAAAAAAGTACTAGTTAATTAACTTTTTTCACTTTAATTAAACAGTTAAGTGTATTATTAGATCAAGGGGAACAGTTCTCACGTAAAATTTAAGTGTAATTAGTCAATTGAAGGTGTATGCGACTTGTAAACAAACATCATAACCTTAATACTACTGTAAACAGTAAGTAATCGCAACTTATATAAGTATTTACTTATTGTGCAAAGTACTTACAAGATTTTTATTATAAAGTATGACAGGTTTAATTGTAAATATTTAGAAAAAATCTAACAAAATGTCCAAGAGCAAAAAATCTGAAGCTGTGAGATCTAAAAGTATCTTGACAAAAAATAATTCCAGAAAAAAGGAAAATAAAAGTTCAAAATCACAGATAATGAAAAAGAAAATTTTACGAGCCTCAAAAGCAAAAAATACCTGTGTAACTGAAAATATAACAAAAGCACTTGACTCGATTGGTAAGGGAATTCACAGTGAGGGAGGCTTCTAGGGTTTTTGATATTCCAAAATCAACGTTGTTTGCAAAATATATAAGGGCTTATCACCAATAGACAGTAAAGCAGGACATCCAATTTTTTTTTCAAAAGATGACGAAGATCAAATTGTTAACTGGATTATTTATTGTGCTACTACAGGATTTCCAGTAACCAAAGGTTTGCTGTTGGATTCTGTACAAAAGTATTTGCTACAGACTAATAAGAAAATTAGAAATTAAAGAAACTAATAATTAGAAAAGAAAGAAACGGAAAAGAAATTAAAGGAACAAAAAGTATTACAGAATAAACAAGAAAGAGCAAAAGCTAGAAATATGAAAGAAAAAGAATCAATTTTTAATAAAAGTTTACGAGAAAAAAAAAGTCTCTAATCAAACAAAAAAAAGACATTTTTAAAAAAATAAAAGAAAGTAAGAACGCAATAAAATTGGAAGAAAATGAAGAAAACAGACAAAAGTTGAGAACAGATATACATAATTACGAAAAACAAGTTGATGAAATAGGACGAACCTTGGTTATTCACGAAATGAAAGTTTTACAATCAAAACTTAAAATAAAACAAGAAGTTTTGCCTAACTAATTTTTTTTGATATTTTGTCACTTATTGGACGTTTAACTGAATAAAATTAAGATTAAAATCTTGTACAAAATGACTTTTCGTTGGTTTTTATATTTCTTGAAAAAAGTCGATTTGTTAGACTACTTAATAATTTTAAAACTGATCAAAATATAAAATACACTCTCTTAAAACAAAGATTTTACATGTGTCCTGACTTAACTTAATAGGTGTCCAGAATAAGCTGAAATCTGGCGTACATATGTCCCGAAAAGGCTTAATTACAAAAAAATTTATACTAACATATTTTTCAACATTTAGAAAAGCTTCACAACACTTTTTTTTTTTTTTACTCAAAATACCGTCCGACTACAGGGAAAATCTTTTTAAAAAATTCTAAAACATAAGGGACATTAAAAAAACTGGAGATGAAAATTTTGCTACTGAAAAGTGTCCCGAATTACCTGAATTTACCTTATCGAGAATATATGAGAAAATCAAGACTAGCAAAGAGAATAGAGAAATCATGAGCTGCGCGAGAGCAAGACAAGTTAGCAAGAGAGGAGCAAGTGCTCAAGAAAATAAAACTATATGGTGGGGGGGGGGGGAAACACTGTTTGTCTGTTTGGCTACAGGCTCAGTTCTCCATGTACTCTATCTTTTCTCTTAGTTTCTCTCTCTCTAACTTTCAACTCTCAAATTTTTACATTAAATATGTTTTTATTAATTAATTTCTATGCAGTGCGCTCACAAAATATATTCTCGGGCGAGCAAGGTTTAGTAATTGGTAATCCAACTGATTCTTAGTATTATTAACAAATAGAATGTGCTACTAGGCCAGTAAGCATGAGTGATTAAGAACCCAACAGATGTAAGTATTATTAATAAATTAAATTTGCTGTTATGCGAGTAAGCCTCGTCAATCAGAAATCAAACAGATTTTAGTATAATTAATAAACTAGCAGCCCCCCGTCTCGGCTTCGCCCGAGACTCATTAAATGGAACACCGGAGTATGTTCACATGTAATGTAAAACGTTTTAACTTTAAAATTTGACATCTAGTTCCGACACTTCTCAGAACAAAAATCTTCTTATTAAAAACATATTTGTTTGGAATGCATACAGTTTATTTAATCAAGTAAAAAGCTGTTAAAAGTGAACAAAATATATTAATGCTGCAAAGAACCGTGCATTCCTTAAGACATAAAATAATCGTCAGCCCTAAGAGGACATTGATTTGTAGTTTCTCCCGTATAATCTATGATTAGGGCTATTTTTAAGAGCTGTAAAGATTTAAAATTTACAAAAAATATATAATTAAGAAAAATTATTTTCTTCCGTCACACAACTGTATTACCACAGAATCAAAGTCCTGGAGCTGAATCTCTACATTTTTTATCGCCACAAAAATACAAATACATATTCTACCTATTTAAAAATCTGAAAAATTTATGAGATTACTATAAGGGTTATAGTGAAAAGCTGATCTCTCACTTAATAGATTCTTTCGCTATTTTCTTGACGTCTAAAATTGTATTTATAAGATGCATTTGAAGTTTTCCTTTCAATTCGACTTCTTGTGACTTTTGGCATAGTTGAGACTCTTGTGAGTCCTCAAGGCTATTTTTTTCAACTTTATAAGATTGTAATATATTTGTCGGCTAGGTAGTTCAACGTCCGATAACCCTGAAAAGGACCAGGGAGCTTCTTAAGTACACTCTTTCTTGACTGAAGTTACCAGCAAACGTGACTGCCTCTATACCTTAAGGTGATCTTCTCTGGCCTGTTATTGCAGCACCATACTGATCAGGAAGAAAACTATAAATTTTGAAGCTTTGGAGCTAGTTGGAGAGCTCTTTCCCAACGTCTCTGGGTAAAACGTCGAAGAAGTTGGTGTCTAAAGCCCCTTCTTTATTTGCAGACTCAGTTGTTTTGGTGATCTAAGGTAGAGGTTGATTTGTGATGCTTGCCCGTTGGAAACTGTCCCGTTGGCTCACATTTATTATTTTCCTTCATATCTGTTAGGTTCTACCAGCGTAGACCTTGGAGAGGATCGGTGATTCCTGGTTAAAGGCTTAAAGTCGAGAGGATAATATAGGGTCGTTGGTGACCGGGGTTCCCAGCCTTGCGACGAACAACTCTGCTCGTGACGTCTGCCAGTAAATGACTGACTTGGTTTAATAGTGGCCGGCTTTACATAGTCTTTTAGTTGACGAATTGTCTCCGGAAATCGTAGTAAAAATGTATTTGTTTGCAAGGTAGTATAAACTTAGGTGGCCCTTAAAAGAACCGATGAAATTGATGGTTAAGTCGGGAACGTAAATACTTATAATGGCCCTGAAAAGGGCCAGTGGTGAAACTTGCAGCTATTCCTTAGTATTATTCTTGATAATGGAGAGCCAGCTGCGGGTTGGTTGACTCTTATCCTTTGTGTCTCTGAGTACGGACCGTACAGGAGGTAGGTACGACGCTGACCAAAAAATATCTCGTCTTCAGGTCATTCCCCGAATAACCAACCGCTCAACGTTGTTGGTCGAGAAAGTGGGCCGGGAGAATACCTTCTCTGTGAGTATCCCATTGGGACGACCACTAAGAAGAAGGCCGTTGTGGCTGCCATCACTCTGCAGGGCTGTCTTCCCTGGCTTGCATTTAAAATAGAAAATTCTCTGACAGCACCAGGTGAAATGGTTGAACGGCCATAAAATGGTCGAAGTGTTGAAGCAGGTTGAGCTCTGGCTGTAACACGTCTCCTCGAACTTGACCGGAGATGTTGACGTTCCAAACCCCCATTTTTCCGTGGCAGTCAGTTATTTTGGCGTTCTGGGGTTAAACCCGATTCATTTCGCTCACCCATGAAAGAAGAGTTGTCATCGGTAGCCGGAATGCCCAGCTGCACGACGTACTACTCTGTTTATGATGTAGTGTCGATGATTGACTGCGATGATTTTTAACTCGATGGGGCTTCTTATAACTATTCTTTACTATCTTTGATTGCGGGTGGCTTCAATTTTGTCTTGACGCCACCTAGCAAATCCTACTAAACTAAAGCGCAAAGCTAGCTTATATCAGCAAAACTTTGAGCTCATTTATCGCTATTATTATTAACTTTTTTAAGAAAAAACCTATGCAAAAACCATCTCGGAATCATCAAGAATCAGTATGCAAAATTTTAGCAAAATTAGTTTAGTAGTTTTCGCGGTTAGCGATTACAACGGTTTCAGCGACTTTGCTTTCCATATTAGTGAGATAAAAAATCTTCTAAGACGACCAAGCGTTGGTGATAAGAAACATTACTGTTTTTTAAAAACGCTATCTACGTGATTAGAATGATAAGTAACTTAATGTTATTTAATAACAAATTATAGCTTATGAAGTGTGTGTTTAATTTTATTCATTAAATAACAAGTTATATAGTTATCAAAGTTAGTCTGCAACTGGTCTTAACCATAAGTGTGTGCATGTGTGTGTGCGTGTGTTACATAGATTTCAGAATTATATTTCTTAGAGAATGCCAAAGATTTTTGTGTATAGTCCAAAATAAATAGGCTGGTTTTGTATAATTTAAATTACCAGTTTTTAAGCAAAGAAATAGTAAGCAGAATGCTGTTTAATTTAAGTGGTTGTAATAAGTGTTTCAGTAAAATTAAAAGCACGAATACGAGTATGTTGCTGTTATTGAAATACAAATGTATACAAATTCAAAGTTTTAAAAGCTACGCACCTGTATTATTTTTTAAAATGTACAAAAAACATTTGATAGAAGCGGACCATTTGAGTGCTATATATTGATTAAAAAAGTGTTTTTTTTAAGTAATAAATATTAAGTACATGACATGGAATGTTACACGCTCCTCCTTAACTGATTGCTGCCCTCGAAAATTATAAAAGCGAAAATAGTCGAACCCATGTCAAGTACTTAAAACACGAACACAATTATTATACATATATATATTTCCAGTAGTATAAAATATTAAATTAAAAGAACAAGACTTAAAAATCATGTTTTACATATGAATTAATACAATTGATCAGATGAATCTTTTTTTTTGAGATTTTTTCAATGCAAGTCTTCCGTGTTGAACTCATTGTAGGTGATGTTATGCTGTTATGATTGCAGAGTAGATTGTCATTTGAAAATGGCAGCTTAATGGTCACAATTTCGCTTCGATAAAAATAATGTTTGCACTTGAGTTATGAATAAGGTGATTTCAAGTTGTTGGTCAGTTCTTTTTTTCTTTTTTTCTCTTTCCTTAAGTCGTTATATTGTATGGTGGTGCACTGTAACCGAAGCGTAAGATAAGGTTGGGATATATCTTTGATTTTTTGATTACAGCTTAAATCGGTAGTGTTATGAACCTTGCGTGGATGCTTTGCATTTTACAAAGTATCCTAACGGCGTTAATGTTTTACGCGAAATTTCTGCGGGATCCATAATTCTTCATTGACCTTGTTTCATTGCTCCATTGAAATCAAGTGAGGAAAGGTACTGCAATGTTGCTGTCATGCCTTTATTATATCGTTTTTAATCCTGCGTAAAATTGTGTTGTAACAGAATGAGATTTATTTTTATTGACGTTTTACATGTTTAAAAAGCTTTTTGCGGACTATAAGATATTAATTTTACTGTAGATTTTTGTTACAACTTTACAATGCACTAGTGTTAAACTAAATATTGATGAAGGTCAGTGGTAGGAAATACATCTTCAAAACGTGAAATCTTCCATTGATGGTTTTGCACGTGCATATAATTTGTTTTATGTTTACAAGTGTCATGTAATATAATAAAGAGTAAAATTGTAACGAGTAATATATATAAACTGGTAAAAAAAAGTTTTTTTTAATTTTATTTGATTACAGCACCATACTGATCAGGAAGAAAACTATAAATTTTGAAGCTTTGGAGCTAGTTGGAGAGCTCTTTCCCAACGTCTCTGGGTAAAACGTCGAAGAAGTTGGTGTCTAAAGCCCCTTCTTTATTTGCAGACTCAGTTGTTTTGGTGATCTAAGGTGGAGGGGNATTGTTATGGTTCGATCTTATTATTAATCTAATTTCTAATTAGTCATGTATTATGAACTTATAAACAAATGTAAATTTTTAACAGAACTCACAATAAAGTAACAAGTATCAGTTGATTGTATTGGCAAAATTTGGCTGTTAATTAAAAAAAAAATTGTATGAGAATAAGTCTGTATGTACGAGTGGAGATTTGCAAGTGTTGAGAGAAAGAAATTTTTAATTTTGTCTCATGCGTTATCAAATCGAATTAACTCTCATTAAGGAAGTCTTATTCGTAACAGCGCTTTGCTTTATGTAAATGTTTAATAATTTTTTATCCATTATCTGCTATAAATAATAAGTTGTTATTACATTTATTTATATTGGTGATTTCAAAAGATTCGTTTTAATATTTATCTAGTTTTTTTTCCGAGGTTCTTTTATGGCTTAAACTTTCATACCAATTTCTAAATTCTGATGTCTAGCATGCTTATCATAGTTGTGTTTATTTTTATGTTTATATTTGATGTGTTCATCGTGAGTTTTTTCATGCATGTCTCTTAAACAACGGATCAAATCAATAAGATAATTATTATAAGACTGCATTTGATTTTCGATTGGATATGGATTTGGTGGACGTGCTTTTCTGCCGTATACTAATTCATATGGTGTAAATCCGGTAGTTGTATACAGTGATGTATTGTATTCATGTCTAGCTAAAGGTAAAATTTTGTCCCAGTCTTGTTTAGTTGTAGCTTTTGTTCTTAAAAAGCTTGCAAGCATGGCATGATTACGTTATAGTGAACCGTTAGATTAGGGATGGTTAGGTGTACTGGTCTTAAGGTTAAAACCGAAAACTTGGGCTTAATTTGTTAGTATATTATTTCGAAAAATCTTCCAATTATCGCTGAGCACTATTCTAGGCACTCCATACAATGCTATGAAATGTCTTGCCAGAGTGTTTGCGATTGAGCTCGCTCGGATGTCGGGTATAGCTACTGCAACACAGTATTCTGAAAATAGACATTGTATAGTTTATATATGTTTATTTCTAGATGTTGTTGTTGCTAAGGGTCCTACAGTATCGATGGCTATTTTTAGGAAAACTTCAGCTGGAGTATCAGTTTTTTGTCATCGGTTTTTTTGTTTTCATCAGTGTTAGATTTTGTTCTTGGCAAATATTGCATTTTCGTACGAAATTTTAAATATCTTTCCTCATACCTTCCCAGTAATACAATTCTTGTATTTTTCTATAAGTTTTATTCGTGCCTCTGTGGCCGCCAAAGAGGCTGTTGTGGCAATCTATTAATTACTGTTGTTTCATTTCGTTTGATAAATAAGCACGTTCACTGAAACATACAGTTATTTTAATATTGACATGACTATGTTCTTCATGAATTGCTTTGGGCAATATTTCTCTGAGCAAATTGTCGGTTATTTCACCCTCTCTGGATATTCTCAATATTTCTATACTTTTATTTTCTATTGCTTTAGCTAAAACTGCTAAGCATGAGTGAAGCTCTTGAAGCAATATTTAATTTTTTTCTCTTTCTTTGATAACCAAACATAATACTAGATCATTTTTATAATTGGTTATTATCACGTCACCTACTTGTGGTTACGTTTTATATAACTCTGATTTCGAAATATAATTTAAAACTAATAATAATGTATTTTTAGTAGAATTAAGTGTCAAGTCAGCCAAAATAAACGTTGCAATGTTGTCTTTTGCATGTGTTAAACATTTTCGTGTGCTTAATATTTCGAGGTGATCCATTTCTGTTCCTACCATAGGTTTTATTATAGTGCTTTTCTTACGAGTGGCTTGGTCATCACGTTCGGTATTCCATTGCTAGTCTAACACTTCAAATGTGGCTGTAGGACAAGTAGACGGTGTCAAGTTACTCTGCTTTAGGGTATAATGCCGTTTTATGAATGTGTCTTGCTATTTAGCACTTGAATGACAAGATGTATTGGGTGTGCTACCATGCATTTTTTCTTTATTTCTAGCTTCTACGCTATCTTCTTGTTTAATGGTAGAAACTTTGGGCTCTTTTCCTACACTATCAACATCGTCTCCTATTACCACAGATGCAGCCTTGGAGCGTCTTATACGTGATTTTGATCTTATTGGAAAGCTCCCTTCTTCTATAGACTTTAAAGAGTTGTCGGAATAGTCTAGTGTATTCTTAGATGAAGTTTTTTAACTTTGAAAGTTTGTTTCGGTTAACTCTGGTTCGTTCTTTCCTGTTGTTCATGGTGGTATGTAATAATCCCAATATAAAGATAGATCAGCAAAATTTGTATTTTGCAAACTATTAGTGAAAGGATACTGTTTATCAATATTTTTGATATCAAAAAGTAAAATTAAATAAAATTATCAGTCTCTTGGGAATAAACGCGAGAATACTGGATTTTTCGTAGATTAATAAATCTATTGGTGAAATTCGTCGACGGCACCCAGATGTTATGAGCCGGATGTAAAAAACTCGTTTGCAAATCGTCAACAGCTCTCGGATGTTACGAGCTGGAAGTTTCGAGCTCAGCTACTCCAGGGTGTTGACGGAGCTGCTAGAGTATCTGCGTTGGCCGATGTCGTTGGCCCTTAGTCCACATTCTCTACCGTGGGTCCAGAGTAGTTGTCATTAGCTGCTTGTATAAACTAATTGCCCCAGTTCTGTGGCCCGGCCGCGCTGCCTCCCGTGTGGATCTTGGTCATGATGGGCGAGCATTGGCGCTGAAGTTCTTTGAGCTTGTGCTTAAATTCGTCTTTTTCGGCTAGGGAGTTGTTGTCCAGCCAGCGAATGATGTCTTCGCACAAGCTAAGAACGCTGTTCTTGTCCTTCTGGTTGAGCTTGTCGCCGCAATCCTGCACCGCTTGCTTGACCGTAAACACGTAGCTCTCCAGCTGATTGCGCGCAACGACCTTCTCGCGCTATTCCTGGTCTTGTTCACAGTAGCGTTCCGCGTCGGACAGCATGTGATCGATCTCCTCTTTCGACAAGCGACCCGTGTCGTTGGTGGTGCGGATGTTGTTGCTACGACCGCTAGCCGTGTCCTTGGCGGTAACGTGCAGAATCCCGTTGGAGTCCATGTCGAAAGTGACGTCGATCTTTGGAATGCCACGGGGTGCGGGCACGATGCCGCTCAGTTCGAAACGACCCAGTATGTCGGATTTTACTCCACAACCACTTATTTTATGTCCTCAATATGTTACTTCAGGAGTTAAAAATCCGCATTTATCTAGCTGTAATTTTAAACCAGCATCTGATAGTCTATCAAATACTTTTTATGTTCTTTTAAGGTTCTAGCACATATTATAACATCATCTTAAAATATAAATAGTTCTGTGCCTTGCAATCCCAATAATATATAATCCATAAGTCTTCGGAATGTAGCTGGTGCATTGCATAATCCAAATGGCATACCTGTATACTCCTAATGACCGTATAGAGTACTAAAAGCTGTTTAATGGCGATCTTCTGGAGATACTTCAATTTGATGAAATCCATTAGCTAGGTCAAATACTGAAAAAAGATTTAACTCGCCAATTTTCTATAATATCTGTGTAATATAAGGCAATGGATAAGCATCAGGGATAGTTTTAGCGTTTGATTTTCTGCAATCTATTATGAGACGATGATTCTTTCCTCTGTTGGGTCCTGGCTTTTTGAAAATAATCCACAGTGGACTATTGTATGGGCTAAAAGAAAAACTAATGGTTCCTTCTAGTAATAATTTATCGATTTGTTCTCTAAATTCCTTGTCTAGAGCAGGAGAGTATCTATATTGTTTAGTAAAAACAGGTTTATCATCAATTGTCAGTATATTATG
This sequence comes from Copidosoma floridanum, assembly GCF_000648655.2. The sequence goes on from NW_019381717.1 coordinate 34,229, forward strand.
TTGTACATACAATGTACGTGGAGCAGCATTACCTTTGATACAAAATAGATGTGAGTACTCTTTTACTATTTGGTAAAGTTGTTCATAGATTGTCTTATTATGATGATGCCGGCAAAGTATTTCCGTAATATATTTAATTTTTTCCTCTATTGTTATGTTGGAAACATTATCACTAAAATCTGAGTCAGGAAAATTTTCTGAGTCGTCTAGATCAAAAGTTTCGAGATTTTGCGGAGGGATTTTAATTTCTACTGGCTTTTCTCAAGTGTTTACAGCCATCATAAACCAGCAGCCTTTATCGTATGTTACTGCTGCTTCGCCTATGAATGTACTAGGAGTAGTTTTTATCAAGTGCAAGTATGCTTGCCTGTGGCCGTTAGTTTATGTTACAGGAATCTCTATTGGAACTCTCATTCTTACTGGTATTTTATTTACACGATTTTGACCAAAGGTTACTCCTATAGGTTAAAAATACTAAGAAGTTAAATAAGATTCCAAGTTTTTTCATTCATGCCGATATTATCTATAGTGTCGTAAAAATTGTTTTTATTACTTACATACTCTGTCACTGTATCAAGCAATTCAAACCCACGTTCTTCATCGCTTGTTGTTACAATTCTTCCTATAAATGGAATGAGACTTATAGGTCTTCTGTTAAGTATCAAGGCTGTTGTGTCATAACAAAGCCTGGCCCATTCTTTCGCTAGAAATAAATTTCCTAATATTTCTGTCTTACTGACTGGTGTTTTTTGTGCTAAGACTTGAAAAACGTGATTTTTATCAAATATGTTTAACGTTACTGTTCCTCATGTTGTGATATTTTGAGAAGTTAATCTAATAAAAGCAATTTTTGTATCAGTATTTACAATAACATTTGGTAGTAATGATGATATTTTTATGGCATTAGCGTTTGCTCCTGTATCTATGATAAAAGTGTCTTTTCTTTTATGTAATTGTTAAATTTTAAGTCTTACTGTCGTTGCATTGCCATCGTTTCTTGCAACGGATACTCGGGTGCTTGCACAAATTGGTACGTCAGTGGACGCTGATTCAGGTCTTTGCTCGCCGCTGCGTCTGGGCGATGAGCACCGTTAGCTTTTAAAGAATGGCCTGGTTTAGGAGAACTGGGTCTGAAATTTTGCTGATTATTGAAAAAGTTCGACCTTGAGTGAAAGCTTGTGTCGTTTCACGATTTAAGTGGTATCTGGACGTTTTTGCAAGTGCAGGGGTAAGTTCCCATTGGAAAAGTAGACGAGTTGACAAGTACACACTGCAGTAAGCTTGTGTGAAAGGGGCAATTCTAATAGGCTAATCATTGGTTTTGGTGTTGCGTTGGTTGTGTGGAGCCGAAATTTCGATGATTTTCCCACGAGTCGTTCAAAGGTTGATAAGATTGTGTTTCATTTGATTTTCGCAATAATTTTACAGATTGATTAATGGAGTCGTTTCTATATTGAAGAGCTGGGTGTGACACTATTTTTTTATTTGAATTTAAGGTAGTAGGGAAAATTTTTGTGTCATTAAGATAGTAATAGTAAGATACATTATTGTGACTGTATGTGTTGGGATCATTAAATTTTACATAGTATTTATTGGTTTGATTAGGTTAAGCATATAAAAAATGTTCTTGTCTTCCCTACTGGTATACTGATAAATTTTGTCTTGTTATAGGGTGTAGCTGCTGAGCAAGGTACATATGTGAATTCTAATGGTACAAGGTAGCGTGAGTGTAGGGGTAAAGTATTTTTCCAACTTTTTTTGCTTCTAAAGCTACCTGTATATCAACAGCAAAGGTTTTTGGTACGTTTAACATTATATAATCTTTAAATCCATCAGATAACCTTCGCATGAATGCTTCACGGCCAACCTATTCTAGATATAACTTGGAATCAGGCTGTTGATTCTTAGGAATGTTGTTGGAATCGGCCTCTATTGTGGCTGCTCTAGCTCCTTGATTAGTTAGTTGGAAAATTCTCTCGTAAAAATTGCAAACAGTTTCTCCCTGTTTTATTTGAGAATTATTGATGCCAGTGATGTATTGAGCGTAAGTTTTAGAAGGAGCAAAGTATGCCTTTAAATGGTTTATAAGATCGTCGTATGTATTTATTGTTAATCCGTCTAGACAACTTTTTGCTCTACCCTTTAGCCTGGAAATGACTGTTCTTAAAAACCTAGGCTCTTCCACATTTGAGATAAGGGACCTATCATTTTCAACATCTTGCAAGATATCTCTGAGAGGTGTATTTTGACCACTATGTATTGGTATGTGTTAGGCAGCTTGACTTATACGTAAAGCTGAGTTATTTAGGGCTACGTTACGGGATAATTCAAGGAATCCAAGTCATTTTTCGGCATCCCTTACCCTATGGTACTACTTGAGTAACAGTCCCCTTGTGGCTATATCTGCTACCTTGCTTATATCCTCAAGTGTCTGATCCATTATTAAAAAATTTTAGAAATAGATAAAGAAACACAACAAAGAAATAAAGAGAAAAAGTATAAAAGTAACAGTTTTCATTTGGTTTAAGCATACTCTGAGTAAAACCAAATCTTAGTTCCCCGCAAGGTGTGCCAATTTTTTACGTCTGAACTTCTATAAGTGAAGGGCGAAACTCATACATTCGTTCTAATAATAAATAAATTTAATTTTTGTTCGTCAGGAACCAGCCATCAACCCGAAGGCCTTCTTTGCGTTTACTTACAGTATATTTTTCTTCGAAATCGTTGACTCGGCGTTGTGGTGATAGGATTCACTAAGCGATATGTATGGAGTAGTATACGCTGAGCTAGCGTTGACTTACTGCTAAAGTTTATGTCTTGTGTCATACGGCAGTAGCGTATCTTGTTCGTTTTTTTATCTCACATTCTTGTAAAGGTCTTTGTCATACAGGTTGGGGATCCAAACGACCATTCAGAGCTTAACCTAATTGCCCTCAACTGATCCAAGCACAGTTATGGTGCAATAATTTTACAGTAACTGATGGTTAAAACTGCGGATTTCTCATTAAGTTCAAGTTGCTGTCAAAATTGTGTATGATGTTTCTTGTGGATCTACGCAGGTTTCTTGTGGACCTACGCAGTGAAGAATATTGAAATTATTGAGTATTCACATTCTTGGATGTATCACTTTCAATAAATGTTGAAAGATGAGCGTTTTATAAGATTGTTTGAGGTTGCACGCGTAGTTCGAGTTTTGCAGTGGTAGCTTGTTTCAAAAGAAGTAAGTTATATATCACGCGATTGCAGAAGCTGGTATACCGCTTTGTGGTTCGAGATTGCTGAGCTTTTGCTTTTTATAATTTAAAAACGAAACTCTGTGCTTTAAAGTATTAAATACTATGTAAATGACATGAGATGTTACACGTTTACATCGCATAAGCAGCCCTATAAAAAGCACTTGGTTTGCTAATCACAATGCTTGTTCGGCTATGTGTACATTTTATTAGATTATAGTACCTAAAACAGTTGGATTTCGCACCTAGGAAGCAATTAATTTATAAGTTGTACTCAAAAATAGTTGGGTTACTAAATGCCAATACTTGCTTGCTGAAAGTCATATTTTATTAACTACAAAACTACCCTGAAAAACGTATGAATTGCTAATCACCAATGCTTGCTGAACTAAGGGAAGAGTTGGGTATAAAATATTACTAAAAAAAAGTAAGATCACTCATCGCTTATACAAGATCGACCAAAGGTATTTTTGATTTTTAAATAACACAAAAATAGTTAGCTTTTTAATCGATGACGTTTGCTTACCAAACCAAAAACTTTCAGAATTATCAATCCTCAAAACTAGTTAAGTTGTTGATTAACAATACTTTTTCGCCAAAAAAAAATATCTTATCTGTTAATAATACTAAAATCTGTTAAGTTTCTAATCTCTGGTGCTTACTTGCCTAAGACCGTATTATATTTATCAATAATACTCGATGACTGCTGTGTTCCTAATTTCCAACGCTTGCTCCCCTAACAGCAAATCTTATTAATTTATAATATTAAAATCTGTTGGATTTCATTATAGGAGAGGTTTACTCGCTTAAAAGCATATTTTATCTATTAATAATACTAAAACCTGTTGAATTTCTCATTACTAATGCTTACTTGCTTCATAGCAAATTTTATGTATGATTACAAACAAAACTGTTGGGTTTTAACCACCAGTTCTTGCTAGCCTAAGGGCACATATTAATAATCCATACCCTGAAAAACTGTGAGGATTCTAATTTTTGAAGTTTGCTCACCTAAAGGCATTCAGAGAAGCTTTCCATTGTTAAAAAGCACTGAAAGGTATGTTCTGTCATCGAAAAGCTCTCTGAGAAGTTTTCAATCGTCATGATGCACTCGGAGGAACTCTCACTCGTCGAAAAGCGATCACAGGAGCTCTTGATCATTGAGAAACACTCCGAGAAGTTCTTGATCATGGAGAAGCAATCGAAATAGTTCTTGAACGTCGAAAAGTACTTGGAGGAGTTATGAATTATGAAGATGCAATCAGACGTGTTCTCAATTGTCGAGAAGTGCTTGAAAAGTTTTTAATCGTCGAAAAGAACACGGAGAAGTTTTCAATCGTCGAGAAGCACTCGGAGGAGTTCTTGATCGCCGAGAAGCAATCGCAGGAGTACTCAATCGTCGAGGAGCACTCTGAGAAGTTTTTAATTGTCAAGATGAGTGAGGAGAAATTTTCTATCGTCGAGAAGTACTCGGAGAAGTTCTCCATTATCAATTAGTACGCGGATAAGTTTTCGAACGTTGAAAAACTCTTGAAGGAGTTATCAATTGTCAAAAAGTAGTCAGAGGAGTTCTCAATCGTCAAGAAGTGCTCGGAGAAGTTTTCGGTCGTCGGGAAGCGATCACAGGAGTTCTCGGTCGTCGAGAAGCACTCTGAAAAGTGTTTAATTGTCAAGACAAGCGAGGAAAAGTTTTAGATCATTGAGAAGTACTCGGAGGAGCTCTTCATAGTCAAGAAGTACTCGGAGCAGTTCTCACGCGTCGAGAAGCGCTCTGAAGAGTTTTTGATTATTAAGAAGCTCTTCGAGGAGTTCTTGTCATTGAAAAGCTCTCTGAGAAGTTTTAAATAGTCAAGAAGCCCTCAGAAGAGTTCCTGATCGTCAAGAAAAGATCGGAGGAGTTCTTGATCGTTAAGAAGCACTCTGAGAAGTTTTTCATTGTCAAAAAGAATTAGGAGAAGTTTTGATCGTTGAGAAGTACTTGAAGGAGTTCTCCATAGTCGAGGAGCACTTGGAGTAGTTCTTGATCGTTGAGAAGCGCTCGGAATAGTTCTTGATTATCGAGAAGCTCTCGGAAGAGTTCTTAAATACTGAAAAGCACTTAAAGGAGTTGTCAATTGTCAAGGAGATATTAGACGTGTTCCTAATCGTTGTGAAAGAGAAAAATACAAAAGATTTCCATTGGTGGCTGCAATCAGATAGAAATTATCACCATTAACGATCGACAACTGATATTAATAAGCAAAACTTTGTTAGTTTTAATATATTTCATAAAGATAAAGAATAAAATAAAAAAAATTAAAAAGAACCCATAATGCCTCAAAACAGAGAGATATAAAAAAAAAAATATTGAATAAAAACTGAAAGTAGTTTTATAGTATAATATAGACATTTTTTTCATAATCTTTAAGGGTAAGCAACAAGTTCACTAACCCAAGGATCATTCTTTGGACTATCAAGCTTGCCAGTATGCCTATTCTCATAGGTTTATTCATGCGCTCTATCAGCTCGGAGTTTGGCAAGCGTGGCAAGACAACCCCGTTCTCAGTGGCTCATAAGATCTCCACTAAACGTATGGAAATCTTCTGGCACCGCTTGACAAATATCTAAAGTTCCTTAAGAAGCACCACGAGGGAATGGCTAACTTGGGGCTGCTACTCCTGATCTTCAGGATAATCCTGCTTGCCTTTAAGAAAAACAACGAACAAGTGGCTTGGCACAGGAAGCTTGCAATCATAGTGATTCGCCAAAGAACGGTCACAAATATGGTCGGGATATTGTAGACTTTCATAACCTAGGAGCCTTGAAATATGTCTCAGGGTAAAAAACTTAAAATAGGTATTATAGCTAATTCTAATAGTTGTCTTAAAACATGGCCAAAAACAAGTCTTAAAGATTTTCATGAAATGTATCGTAAAGTAAGATTTGGTTTAAGTGAAAAACAGGTCTCAAACATTTGTGAACGATCAACCTCTAAAAGTTTTAGAGTAAGGATTTCTCCAAGTGCTTTTTGACAATAGAAAACTTCTCAGAGTGCTTTTTGAGGACTGAAAACTCGTCCAAGTGATTCTCAACGATCAAGAGCTCTTACAAGTGCTTTTTAACGATCGAGAACACCACCAAGTTTTTCTTGAAGATCGAGAACTCCTCCAAGTGCTTCTTGATGACCGAAAATCCCTCTGAGTTCTTCTTGACGATCGAGAACTCCTTCAAGTACTTTGTAATGATTGAAAAATCCTACGAGTGCTTCTCAATGGACAGTCTTTTAAGTGTGTGAAATTAAATACGGATTTTAGTATGGTAATTGATCAGTCCCTTACATGACAAATGTCATCAACTGTACACACGTTGTCAAGTTTATAGACTGGTACAAGTTATTTGAATCAAATCGTGGTAAAAATTGTATGCAGTAATTTATTTTTTATTACGTTAGATAAAGACTTATATGATAAGAATGTCATCTATCTCAAAACTATTGCACTTTTCTGCTTTATTACGGGTCGGCTTTAAAGATAACAATGAGTTTAGAATATTTTGTATTATGATATTTTTTGGAAAATGTGACTCCTTCAGAACTGCCACTTGCTCGTTTGACTATTACATAAATAAAAAAATTTTGCTCAAGAAAACCAGGTGATGTTTTATTGTGGATGTAAACAATGAATGGTATTTTTCGTAATGTAAAATTTCAATGTTTTTATACATACTATCTAAACTGAAATCGTTAAGTATAAAATCATAAATAAATTTTCTTGGGTTTTCTTTTTCTTGATGATTAACGAAGAACAACATTAACCTCATCATCTTTTGAAACCTTTGACGTGTGACTAGCAACAAAGAAACTTTAATGAGCAATATCATGTGGCACGTTGTCTTTTACGTTTATCTTTGAATCTGGGGCTAAAGCATGATCATTAGTTGTGGGTGCATGATCAGGAGCAAGCGACAGATCTTCTTCTATATTTGTATATAGAACGTTGGCCAAAGGATGAGAATCATGTGCTTGCACATAGACAGTACTGTCTGACAAGGCTTCTTCGTTACTCGCTTCCAGAGCTGGGGCCAAAAAACGAGCATCTGTTTCGTGCGTGTCATTAAAATCGAGTGGCAGGGCCTCTTCTGTACTAGTTTTCAAAATAGGTACCAGAGTTGCAGTATCTGTTGCGAGCATATGAGCAATACCTGACAACAGGGCTTCTCCCGTGTTCGTTTCCAAAGCTGGGGCCAAAAGACGAGCATCATATGTAGGCACTTTGAGACGAGCAAGCGGTAGCGCTTCTCCCATGTTCACTTTTAAAATCAGGGTGAAAGGACGAGCATTATGTGTGAGTGCATAAGTAGTGCAGGTCAACAGAGCATCTTCCGTGTAAGCTTCCAAAGCTGGTGACAAAGAACGAGCACCTTGTTTAGGTGCATGGTTAGGAGCGAGCATCACAGCATCTTTCACTTGTGTTTTTAGAACCACGGTTGAAGCACGAGCATCAGTTGCGGTCATATGAGCAAAAGCTATTAACGAATTGTCTTTCACATTCGCTCTCAAAATCATGGCTAAATCACGAGCATCATATGCCGGTATATGAACTAAAGTGAGTGTCAGGGTATCTCCTACGTTCATGATCCGTGCCTAGGCCATAATACTAGCAATAGGTGCAGGCGTATAGGCAACAGTGAACGAGAGGACTTCTCCTTTATTTTCTTCCAAGTTTGAGACAAAAGGACAAGCATGTGGATGCATGGTCAGGTGCGTGCGTTAGGTGGTACTTTGCGTGTGTCTGCAGTGTCAGGTCCAAAGGACGAGCATCAGATGTGGGTATATGGTCAGGTGCGTGTGACAGAGCGCCTGCATATGTCTCCAATGCCAGGGTAAAAGGATGAGCATCTGGTATGAGTGCATAGTCAGGAGCTAGCAGCAGGGCGTTTTCTATGTCAGTTATCTGTGCTTGAGCCGAATCACGAGCATTGGGTGTGGGCTTATAGGCAAGAACAAGTGACAGAAGTTCTCCTTTATTTTCCTCTAGAATCAGGGCCAAAGGAGAAGCCTTAAATGTGGGTGCATGGTCAGATGCGTGCGGCAGGCCATACCCAGCATATTTTTTCAATGTCAGGTCAAACGGACGAGCATTTAGTGCAGGTGTATGGAATGAAGCGAGCAAGAGGGCGTTAGTTATAAAAGTGGCTGGACAAAATTCCCTGCAGGTGACGACATATATTGTTGAGTAATTATTTAAATATGAAACGTTCCTATGAAATACTTCCAATTTTAAAAGGTTGTGTCATTTTTTTTTTTAAGTTTTTATGCAAAAAATACAGTTTTTCAGTATGTAAAAAATACCTAAAAGCCTGATAACAATTTACAGAAATCAAAATTTTTGTATAGTCAGAGATACTCAACCAGTTACTTTGGGACTAGAAGAATTAAAATCGGTCAGTATTTGTTGTTAATACTGGCAATAAAATTCTAAAAACATAAAAATTGGAGTATATTTTAATTTAATTAATAATAATCATCCTAGAGTCCGAAAACTTGGTGTAAATATGTATTTTTTCGTGATGTAACCACTGTAATTTTTTACAGGTAACTTTATAGAGTTCTCAAATGTTTCAATCAATCTGACCAAGTTTACGCTATCAAAAGTGACTCTTTCACAGCTCATTTTCGTTATTGTTACATTTGGTTTACGTTTTTATAACTGGCTTGATTTTTTTCCCTTTTTTCTCCAAAAAACTGCGTTTTACAAAGTGCAACTTTTTCGAAACTTGTTTTTTGCGAGTATCTTTTAAACTAATCATCACAGGGGCAATTATGTTACATATTCTTTTAGCTGGTATTTTTCTATGAATTGAAAAAAAAATAATTTGCTGTAAAATGCCTATAAGCCGAGATAATTCTTCAAGGGGGTTAGAGTGAAAAACAAATTTCTTACGACAGTCTTCGAAAAATTACAATGCGTTTGTTTTCATTACGTTAACAACATATTTAAATTTCAGGAACCGTAGCGTCACAGTTTTTGAGAAAAAAAAATATCAAACTTAGTATCTTATACACAGGATCTTACTAGAACGTCGTCGTGACATGTACATTTTTACCAACAACTTGGAAAATATTTTTACAATTCTTTCAAAAAACTAGTATGTAGTTGTAAGTAACAATTAAAATAACATATCTAAATTTGAGGAAGCAAGCAGTCACGGCTTAAGAAATACTTTCATTAAAAATTTTACGAAAGTGCTATTGGTATATCTATTTACAGCAGATGAGAAATTAAAGATGGAGCATAAATTCGATTTTAAAGTATAAATTTTTTATTTTCTTACTTGTTAGTAATCTTCTGCTGTACGATATGGAATAGCTCGCATGATTTATCAAGAATAGTCATAAAATACACTAATTCTAAATTTGAATTAACTTTTGAGACTGACTGTACCGCTCTAACCCCCTTCAATTGTTTATTACGACATTTGTTTCATAAGAAACATAAACTTTTTGAATTAACAGGGTAGCTGGTTACAGCCTTCAACCTTACAATTTTGCAAACTAATTTGCGAAATGTTACTTTTAACACCGTCCAATTCAAATGTTAATAAGTCACATGTTTCACGAGTCATTTAGACCCACCCAAATTTTTCGCGTTACTCTTTTTTGATCAAACAACTTCAAAACTGATTGACCAAAAAAAATGCTGTATCTCGGTCAATTTCGATTTAATTTTCGATTTATTTTTTTTTTTAAGTAGGTGTTGAACGACGATCTGTTAACAACTAAGGTATGTACAATGTTATCAATTTGTTTATAAATTTGTCATAAACAATTTACGAAAAAAAAAAAATTTGGCATATTTTGTGGAAAGAAAATTGACATATGTGTGTAACACTTTACTAGTAAACAAAAGATTTTATTTATATTTCTAGTGAAAAGCTCATGTCATAACATTGGCAAAGGCAGTAACAATATGCACAGACTGACTAATAAAAATGTTAAGAACATTACGAAATTGCATAATTATGTACACAGTGATTGTTAGTGGCATGTTACTTTCACAAACAGTGGTTGTATTGGTTACTTTCTACATTTTAAAATCTCTTACCTCGTTCATGAGAACACCTTATTTTAAAGAGTAGAGATGATGATAGAAGTGAAATGGACGCTGAGCGAGCACATTTTAGTGGGATAGAAGTCATTCATTGTCAGTAACATATTCATTAACAGTTCTTCTTTCACAAACAAATTCATAATTCTTTTTTTTTCATACATTGTTTATAACAAATCTATAAACAAACTGGTAACAACGTGAATACGTTCATTGTTAATATAATATAACTCCACTCCTACTTACAAAAAAAATGATTAAAACAGGATGGAAATTGACCAAGATACAGCATTTTTTTGGTCAATCAATTTTAAAGTTGTTTGGTCAGAAAAGTTTTATTGGAAAAATTTGGGTGGGTCTCAATGAGTTGTGAAACATGCGACTTATAAACATTTGAATTGGTCAATTTTTAAAGTAATTTTTCGCACACTAGTTTGAAAAATTTTAAAGATAAAAGCTTTAACCAACTACCCTGTTAATTTCAAAAGTTTATGTTTCTTATGAAACAAATGTCGTAATAAACAATTTAAAAAACTATCTCGGCTTATAAACATTTTACAACAAAGTTATTTTTTTCTCAATTCATAGAAAAATACCAGCTAAAAGAATATGTAACGTAATTGCCCCTGTAATGATTTGTTTAAAAGATAGTCACAAAAAACAAGGCTCGAAAAAGTTTGCACTTTGTAAAACACGATTTTTCTGAAGAAAAAAGGGAAATAAAATTAAGCCAGTTATAGATACGTAATCAAGAGGTAACAACAACAATAATGAGCTGTGAAAGAGTCACTTCTGATAGCGGTTATTTCTATGTATTGTGAATAGGCTGATAGCTATTTTACACATACTGGAAAACTGTTTTTTTCTGTATAAAAACGTAAAAAGTGAGATGATCCAACCTTTTAAAATTGGAGGTATTCCACAGGGATGTTTTTTTTCAAATAGACGCTTGACAATATATGTCGTAACTTGTAAGGAATTTCGTCCAAAAAAAACCTTCCAAGTAGTTCATTCTATTGGCATAATGTGCCTCCAGTGCCAAAGCCAACAAAGGACTATTAGATGCAGGCGCTTGGACAAGGGAGAGAGGCAGGTCATTTTCTTTATCTGACTACTGTCAAATTTTGGTTTTTAACTTTTTTTTTTGATTTTCTTATCAGATGTTATTTGCTGATCACTGTAGTGGTTAAATTCAAACCTTATAAAATATCAAAATAATCATTTAAACATAGCAATACATTTGCATATTTTTAAATTCTTACATAAAAAACTTTACTCTAGTCAAGAATTCTTCTCGATTCCAATCTGGTCTTACAGAAAGTCGATGCAAATCGAAGTAATCGTTGTAATAGTTCTTTGATTGCAAGATATGTTGTATTGCAAAAAACTTTTCTTTTGAAATTTCGACATCCCATTCTAGTTTGTAGATTCTTCGGTAAACATTTCTTGCCGTTACAATAAAACACTAAAAAAATGGACATTTAAGTGCGTCTGGCAAGCCATCTTATAAATGACTAGAAAGGTGAATTTTATAAGAGAGAAAATAATTAACGTATTTAAAGGCCATAAGTGTTGAGATGAAATATTACTGAGTAGTTTTTGACTTATAAACTCATAACCAATGAAAAAGTATACTGTATATTACCGACTACATTTTATTTATTTATTTATTTAAAAATTTACGGGACCAAAGTCCAATCACATGTAATTGTATAGCTTAAATAATAATGTAAAGTTAAGGCGAGAGATCAATATAATAATAAGTGCTCTGATGGACAGTGATCGGGTAACACAAACGAATAAGTTGCACAAAACAGTCAACATATACACACTGTTAACAAGGCACCATAAAACGCCATTTCAAATAGAAAAATGAAAAATGAAAAATTAAAAATTAATACAACGCAATAATCACAGCTATGGGCCGCTACATGAATTTGAGAATAAGTGGGACCATTTATGACTTAAACTGGTTAACATTATCGAACACATTAAGGTCACAATCCAAGGACGCGATATAGTTCCATACTCTTCTCAGTCTTGCAGTAGGTGTAAAAAACGAAAAATTGTTAACATTGGTTCGTTCAACGACCGGCGCATAGTGTCTCAAATTATATGGGATTGATCTTGCAACGAAGAGACTTGTAAGATTGGGGCAAATAAAGAGGACGTGTGCAATTTTATAAATAAAACAACAGTCAATGAGGTCATGACCAGACTTTACAGAACAAACATTCAACATTGACGCAATAGCAGTGTAGTCATGACTCAGATACGACATAAGTCTACGTAACTTATATGACATGAACCTTAAAAAACTATGATTGACTCTTTCTAAAATTTCTACACGATTTTGGTAATGGGGAGTCCATACGACCGAACAATAATTTACAATATGCAGCACCAGCGTTCTGTATAAATAAATCAGCGTCCTGGGGTCCCTAAATTCGGACGTATTTCTTATCAAGAAACCCAAACTATTGTGAGCCCTAGACGTGACCTTAACCAAGTGCTCGTCAAAAGAGAGCTTGTCATTCAGGATTACGCCCAGATCGCTGATAGATTCAACTGTATTTATAACACTACCATTAAAGTTGTAATCGTATATAAATGGGTCTCTATGTTTACAAAATCTAACAATATGGCACTTGCGTATATTTAACGGCAAATTATTAATTAAAGCCCATTCATTGAAAGAGTTTAAGTCATATTGTAATTTGAAAGAGTCAAATGGTGACTTAATTGTAGTAAATATCTTAACGACGTCTGCATAAATCAAAAACTGTGCAAAGCTCAAATAGCGGGGAAAGTCATTTATGAATAAGACAAACAGTATTGGGCCAATTTATGAGCCCTGCGGGACGCCAGACAATGCCTCAATGGGTCCGGATACAGCATCACGGTAACGAACAAACTGAACACGACCCGCAAGGTTCGACGAGAGCCACGCATGCATCCTGCCCCTGATCCCAAGATTCCACAGTTTGCAGAGTAAAGCTCGTGGTTAATCTTATCGAAGGCCTTAGAAAAATCCGTAAATACAGCGTCAACTTGATAAGAATCATTAAACGACCCAGAGACATAATCGATAAAAGACAAAAAATTTGTTGTGGTCGATCTAGCCCTCGCGCAGCCGTGCTGCTGCTCTATGATTTCAGAACTAAAGCAGTCAGAAATCTTACTTGCAACTACGGCATCAAGGACCTTAGGGATCGCACTTATAACAGATATGGGTCGATAATTCAAAATATCTCTCTTGACACCTCCCTTGTGAATAGGCTGAACAAATGAATTCTTCCAGCAGTCCGGGAAAACACCCGTGCTAACAGATTGATTATATAACAGAACTAGTGGATCGCATAGAAGCATGTGACAATTTTTTAGAAAGGCTGAGGGAATCCCGTCAGGGCCCGGATGCACGGCGCACTTCAAACGAGAGATAGCTCTCTCAATAAATATGAATGTCATTCATGCGGACAATATAATCAAAACTATAATTACAAACACATCTAGAATCACTGTACACTGAACCAAAATACTGTGCAAAAGCATTAGCAATTAAGTGGGGATCACTGAGAGAGCTACCATTAAATATCATAGTGCCTGAATCGGTTCTATATTTACGCAGTCCATTAACATAAGACCAAAAAGCTTTAACATTACGCAACGCAGATTTTTCGACACTAATAATATAATTTTTATAACACGATTTCAAGTGGCGCAAACACGTTGCTCGTAGTCTTTTAAATTCAATATAGTCATTTATTTGACCCGAGGCCTTATACCTAGCGTGTGCTAGCTTCTTGTCCAATATAAGCTGTTAAGCTCAGAGCTGTACCACCTCGAAAATTCGCCAGAATGTGGGACACCGAAGGGCACAAAAAGATCAACACACTCATTTAAAACATTATAAAATTCACACACATTATCATTCACATCACCAGCCTCCCAATCGATCCCTGACAAATAAGATGATATAGCCGCATAGTCTGCCCTACTGAAGTTCCTCACAGTCGGGCCAGCCCCCCCGGACACTGGCAGTTTGAGCTTCACTTTAAAGACCACGGCAACATTATGAGCATCACTCGACAACAGCATGTCGAAGTCGTCGATCAAGCAGACAATATCGTAATTGCCAAAGAGAAGGTCCAAGGTGTAGTTTTTATAAGGGTGAGCAGGAAAAAGCTGGATCAGACCGTGGAAGGAAAAAACTTCAGTTATTTCAGATGCAGCACTCAATAATTCCGGCGGCACATAATCCAAAGCAGTAAAACCAAGGGGGTCAGACGCCCAGTCCAGGTTCCTCAAGTTAAAATCACCAACGTAGATTAAACTCAGCATGCATGTTCGACGCCATCACTCTATCAAGATTTATAAGAGCATTACTATAAACCGCACACAACTTCTCGGGGGGGATATAGGAAGCCCCGAGTATCACTGCACCAGACGAACAAAATATCTTCAGTATTATCTGGTCAATCACGTCGTCACAGTGATACAACGTTGAACGAAGACGCGAGTGAACGGCGATCAGTACTCCTCCACCCCGGGATAGGCCAGTATGATGCACATTACTATCCGAGCGATATACAGTATAGTCAAGCAGGCCAAGCTCCGTATCCAGGATGCAGGGTCTGAGCCAAGTCTCAGTCAGAAGAATGATGTCATATGGGGGACTGACACTACTCACACCACTTCGAAACATACTCAGCTTCCTAGCACCCCCAATGCTCCTCACATTTTGGTAGTAGACTGTAAAGGAGGATCGTTTTTTGAACCCCTGGGTCATCCCCGTTCTTTCTTGTGTAGTGGCTCAGAGCTGCACCCAGGCACGACAGCCTGAGCTTTACGTTTTTTTGCCTAAGTGCGGCACATCACGGTGTCTCAACTCAGCCCCTGCCATAGTTGAGGAAGCGGAAGAACCAGACTCAATAGAGTTCCTCCGGCCATCCGTTGACTGTTCAGAGTCCACAATTGTGGGAGTGTTATTTATATATCTGATAGTCTTGACAACACCATCGGCATTAAGTGCATCTAGCCGTCTATTCAATGCCTCAAGCTCTCTTCTTTGCCAATTGGTCAGGTCAGCCCTGATATAGTAGGGTTTGGGTATGTGCTTCCTCTTTCGAATAACGGCCAGGGCATCAGCCTGTGAAGGAAAAGTTACTAGCAGGGGCCTAGATTTAGAGGGATCAACCGGGTCACGACTACCAATACGTCTGACTCTAAGAGCCTTCATATCCGTGTCATGAACCTTACCAATCAAGGCAGCAGCAGAGTCCCTGTCAGCACCCTGCCCCGGGAGAGCCGGACTGTGGTCGGGCTCTGCCAAGTTGAACATCAGGACGTTACAAGATCTAACGATTCTGTCATTGAGTTCAGCAGAGATGCTGTCTGCAGACAGGCCGGTCTCGGGACCAGAACGAACGGCACCACCCTGAGAGAGAGCGTCAAAATTGTCTCTCAAGCCCTGCAGCGATGCCCGTATATCAGATATATCCTCATCATGGGATGCCAGCTTGCTCTCAACCGGCTCAATCACTCTCTGGACACACTTAGCCACCACCGCGTCAGTCTGGGCACTGTAACGGGCAATGGCCACATCGATGGCCTGCTGCATTTTATCTTCCCAAGAGGCAGACAGCCGACTGTCTGCCTGTGACACCGCGGCCGTGATGACACCATGCAGAAAGGGATGAGCTCTTTGTTGGCTCTGTGTTAGACCAACGAGTGAAACAGATTTCTCCAGAGACAGATCCACCACCAAGCTACAGGCAGAGCACACGATAAACATGATCTCCCCATTTCTCTCCGTAACACTATCACTGGAGCGACGGGCACACTCAACATGAAAACACGAACCACATTTAATACAGTCCAGGACATTGACATCGTCGTCATCGTCGTCCGCACGCTTACAGGTAGGATAGGAACATTTGTTACTGCCCATAGCCACACGAAGAAAACACACTATTTACAATACGAATATGCTTATAGGCTACAAGCGAAACAGGTTAGGATTGGTACATTTTTACCAAGATGCAGATTTACAAAGAAGAGCACAAGATCCGATCGCCCTAACAATCACAGGACAGAGTTATGACACGAGGATTAATATTAGACAGTTTATGTGCACTATTTACAGTTTTTATTCACAAAAGATGCAGAAGGAACGGACTTGACAAAGAACCAAAACTTTCGTACCCGAGAGCAGACGACTGTGTTTTATGTAAGCTTTTTTTATTAAAGGCAAAACTTTTTCGATCAGACACATAAAATTGTAAATGTCCTATCTTAAAAAAAAGAATAATTTTGAATAAAGCCCTGTGTTTGCTATGGGAGTGGTTCAAGCTGAGATCACGTGGTCATTATTCAAGTGAAATTCGCGGGTTGTAAAAATTTACGAATTGTGAGTCAATACTAAAATTATACTTTGTATTGACGAAACGTCGTTGAAACTATAATGACATTAACTTATTTTGGTTTAGAAAATCAGTTAGATGTAAAATATGAAAGACGGTAATAACAATACAGTGTATAAGTTAAGTATCATACACCATTTTTTTTTAACAAGAAAAAAATAAGCTTATTACAAAGTAAAAAAATATAACGATTAAGCAGTCAGTATAATTTGTAAAGTCATGAACTACTTAAAAAATATGCACCAATAGATAACATTTTTAGTGAGTGCGTAAAGCGCACTTGATCCGTCTAGTATGGTTAAAAATGTAGGTGAACTTACTGTAACTGAGCAAAGCTGTTGCTCTGTGTCCAGATATTATTTCAAGCAAAGTCGTTCGAAAACACACAGCACCACCAAAACTTGAAATAAATAATGCCAGAGTAGACATTCCAGAGACGCTATATGAGTCTCGAAGTCCTAACCTTTCTCTTATGATTTTCTGACTAATTGATCGAGTTGCAATATTCTCATCCGTCACATCTGGATTATCTCTCAAGAATTGTATACGATTTATCAGCTTACTGCGATTCCATATAAAATAGCCACAGTTTAAGTCCATATCGGATGGCATCTCGACTTTGCATGTACGATATCACAACGTTTACCATTTTTTTTTTATATTCAACCAACTGCCATGGAAAAAAAGCCACAGAAATATCAAATTCAGACCAATAAAATTTAATAAGTTAATTTTTTTCAATTCACTTTTAAGCGATAATAGCTTTATCAAGAGTTTGAATCAACTGACAAAAAAACTAAAATTGTTTGCTAAAAATCTTTTGATTTTGATACTAAGCAACAGAACTTTACAATTTTGACAGATGATGCGCTACATTTTTTCACTTTTTAGTTTTGGCTAGCTGATATAAGCCCTATGATTTTCTCAGGAAAGGCATATTCTTAAGTTGAATAGTAAAATTGTTACTAACTGCCCAACACACTAACTAACACAATCATATTCATTGATGTAAAAAAAAAATAGTAAAAAAACATTCGATGGACACCCAAAAAAAACACAGTAAATAAATATGTAGAAAACAGCAATTATTTAATTACTCTTTTCACGTAGATACTTTACTCGTAAAAAAATATTACAGTATTTCTCAACCGTCGAGAATTCCTTGCAGTGCTTCTCAACGATAAAGAATACCTCCAAGTGCGTCTCGACTTCAGAGAAACCCTCCATGCGCTTCTTGATGATCCAAAATTTCTACAAACACTTATCAACGATCAACAATTCCTCCCATCGTTTCTATACGATAAAGAACTCCTCTGAGTGCTTCTTGACGATCGACAGCTTCTTTGAGTGCTTCCCAACGACAAAGCATACTTCCGAGTGCTTTCGACAACAATCAAGAGTTTTTTCTATTTTTTTGGACGAACGAAAACTTACCAAAGTATTTCTCGACGATTGGAAGCTTCTCCGAGTGCTTCTTGAGAATTATATACTTCTCCAAGCGCTTCTCGGCGATCAAGAATTCCTTCGATCGCTTCTCGACGATCAAGAACCCCGTCAAGTAATTCTCGACGTTCGAGAACATCTTCTTGTGCTTTTCGACGATCAAGGACTTTTGAATTTGCCTCTTGACATTTAGAAAATTCTTCCTGTGCTTTTCAACGATTAAAAAGTTCTCTAAGTGCTTTTTGACGACTATAAGCTCTTCTGATTGCTTCTTGACGATCAAAAACTCCGCCGTGCTCTTCTCGATGATTAAAAACTTCTTTGAGTGCTTTTTAACGACTGAGAACTAATAAACTTACTTTTGCCATCACCTACATAATACATTAAATAAAAAATATACATTGAAAAAAAACATACTGCCAGTTGCTCCTGATGTACGTTTTACCACATGATTGCGGCCCACTTGGGTTCTATTTTAATACTCCAGAGCAGCAATACTAGTGCATTAACATGATATGTAGGTAGTACACTTCTATAATATGCTTAGTTTAGTGAAGCTAGTGCCATCTAGCGTCTTAGTATGTTACTGAGATAACGAGATAAGTAGAATGAAATTAATTTAGAAAATACTGGAAAATTATTAGGAAAGACATCTTTAGTCTTCTGCAGCAGTAAATAAACTTTTTTTAAACTTTTGAGTTTATTATAATTTGTAGTAATTTTTTGTAGTTATCTAATAACCATATTAAATGAAAAAAATTGATAAGAAAGGCTACGTATTGAGAGCCTTGGGCTCAAGTTACCTCTGTGGCCGTCGCCGACTGCATGATCATGTTCAGCGACCCTCAAAACTTCAGAATAAGTATTTTTGTTTGGTGTTTAAAAAAAATAAAAGCAAAGTTCGAGGAGACAGCGTGTTTAATGGCCACACTAAGCCCAAGGTACCTCGAAGGCCATCCCCAACTGCATAATCGTGTTCAACGGCCCTCAATACCCCATTAAAAAAATTTGACTTAATTACGTTGTAATTGACTGAGTTGCAGAATTATTATTCATTGGCAATTTGAGCTTGCTAAGTGCTTCATTTCTCCTACTACAAAAAATTATCGGAGACCAAATATTTTATATTATCGTTTGTAATGATACTTATGCAAGTGCTCTTAAAAACAATTAAAAAAATAATTAAATCAATATTGCAACAGCGTATTATTAAAAGTTTGCTTTGCTATGTTATATATGTGACATTATGCTCTAGAGGGTTCGTTCTGTCATTTAAATTATTTTGTATATTTGCGTTATGAAACTAGTACAGTAAATCATGCGCATCATAAGGTGTATTTTGAGACCGCAGACAACTGTGTACACAATTTTCCAACTGCCAGAAGTTCATTTCAGCAACGATACCATGGAATTTACTGCCCATACCGTCAAACTTTTATGTGGTATTTATTGTTGACAATATTTAAACAAATTCATCCTAACAATTTTAGTGACGAAGTATTTTTCCCTTTGCGGCTGGAATAAAAAAAACATGCGTAATATAATTCGTCATTTACTTGCAAGTAAAACAATTCAGCTTGTTTGTCTAACCAAAAATAATGTTTTTTTCTATTTCTCATGATTTTTATGATATTTGGAAGTTTGATTAGCTCTGTGCAGAAAATGTAATGTTTGCCTCTGTTATATGCGCTTTTGCAAACAACATGCCTCCTCATCCTATTACCAGGCTCTCTTACCCACCGTAACATCTTAACTTTATGTGTACAGCACATACATGTACACCAACAGCTCACGATTTAATATGCCATAAGCCTCGAGCGAGAGACGGAAAAAAAGAAAGAAATTAAACAACGTACACTATTGTTACATTAAGCACAAATCCACGGAACAACATTGCTTCCACTGTCTCTAGAACGTTTTTTACTTTGATTCCTTTTTAAAAAGTTAACCAGGCGTATCTTATAAAATATGTTAAAAGCTTCTATGCACATTTTTCAGTGAGGTTACCAACTGTCACTGTTGAAAAAAAAATACCTAATTCTTGAAGTACATTAGTATCTTTCAAGAAGCATTGATGGTGTACATTAATACGTATAGTTTTTGATCAAATTATAAACTCAATATTACTGGTTGGAGTGCAATATGTTCAATAATGCTTTGGAATCATTTAAGTAGCGTTGGTTGAAGTTTAGTTAAACAAGAGAAAATACTTTTTCAAACCTTACCATACGCATACTATCAAGGATACAAGTGGTACAAATGAACACATTGTCAGACAATTTTTAAATATTTTTCAAAATTAAACAAATAGATTACTTATACTCAGCGTGTACTCGAATGACATAAAATATGGTACAAGGATAAAAATAAAGGTATGAGAGTATCAGCTATGAAAAATGAATAACTAGAAAGATCCAACGTAAACGCTTACACTAAAGTATACGTAACATTAAACCGTTTCAATATTTTTTGTGGATCATTATTTGAAATTAATAAATGTTTAACTCAAGCTCTTCAGACCGGACGCTTTCAAAAAAGGATATTCTTTTAAACTCAACTAATTTTTTTCATGGAATATTTTTTCAAGATTTACTCAGATTATTTTAAGTCAGCGAAATTCTGCAGTATATTATGATACATTATAACGAAAAACATAATAAGTAGGCTAAATCAATTTATTCACTGTAAGCTGGGCACTGCTGTGTACAATCAGTGTAACTTTTATTTTCATTTCTATGTCACATGACGTCTAACTGTCTTTCATAGTGGATGAACCACAATTCAAAGTGCATTCGTTACGAAATTGACTACTATTTTCGTCGTTGTGCAAACGTAATTTTTTCGAGCTTACACTCAGAAAAATTTTTTATAAATTTTATTGTAAGTGCTCATAAAAATTATCGTGTGGAACGATAAACGTGGGACTAGGTCGTCACTCCGGACTTTTTACCTAACCTCAATAATTTTTACCATTACCCACAGCAAAAATCATCGGGCGCCCAACAAAAAATTCCCCTCACGACTTACGAGCCCAAGTTCACAGTAGATAAAAAAGAGACCACAGTTAACGTATTTGTTGTCAGTACAAGATGCGACAAAAAATTTTTTTTTAACTACGTGATTGTAGTACGCTATTACTGTACTCGTTTACAATTTTTTTTTTTTTATCAATGTAATGGCTTGGACCTTGTACCATTCTAAATAAATATTTCTATACAATAATTAAAATGTATAAATTAAATTTATTTAAACACTTGTAACCTAAGCTGATTTGACGTTGCAAGAGGACTGTCCAATATGCATAATATTTAAAAAAAATGCATATACTATAATAAAGAATGTATAATACTATAATAATTTTATTGCTTTTAATACAATGCAATTTAACTACGGTCTTTGTTTTACCTACAGTAAACTAGTATACTTTGGCTCGTGAGTCGTGAGGGGAATTTTTTTTTGGCACTCGATGATTCTTACTGGGCGTAACGATAAAAATTGTTAAGGTGAGGTAGAAAGTCCGGAGTGACGACCTAGTCCTACGTTTACCGTTCTGCACCGTAATTTTTATGGGCATTTACCATAAAATTGATACAAAATTTCTCTTAGTGTACAGTTTTTATACGTACGTTACTATACCTTTTACATCAAAAGTAAAAGGGTGAAACATCTAAGTCTACAAAAACACTTTTGCACACATGCTGTCGAGTGTCTAAAAAATGTTTGTTTTTTTTTTTTTAAAACATTTTGTGTAAACATTTTCAACTTGTTTATTTAAGGTGTATAGAGTTTTCAGAATTTTCAAGCAACATGGACGAGTTGATCCTCTACAACAGCCAAGGCGAAAAAGAAACTGTGATGGGCCTTTAAGAGACCAAGTTAAAGCTGCCTTGAAAAATCAGCCACGATGAAGTATAAGTGTGGCATTAGAAAACTATTATTAGGTACAAAAAATGAGTTGAATATGTCACTTTTCAGAACTTTTCTCTCAACTTATAGTTTTTGCTTAGCATCTCTTTGAAAATAATTTTCAAAGTTGTACTTAGATGCTTATTAAAAAATGCAATCAAAAGTTATTAAAAAAACGTAATTATATTATATAAAATTTAGTGCCACGAATCGTTCTCCTTGTTCTGTGATTAATCAAGGCTGATCGGATGCACATAAATTGAAATAAAATTTTAAAAACCAAAAAACTTTTTTTTAATTATAACTAAATTCGAAGATTAAATTAATAACAATAAAGTTATTTGTAAAATGTATGTCTATTATTTAAAAACATGAAAGTAAATAAATTTCATGAAAAAATATGGAGGTAGCGCTAAGTGAGCAGGGGGTAAAGCCACCTAGTGTATTTAAATGATCAAATACAGTGTGGTATAGTTATATACTGATAGTTTAATATGAACAGTGAAAAACTTTACGCGGTGCATGACTCATCAGCTGGATGAAGACGTTATTTTTACTGGAAGAATATGCTGAACCGATGAAAGTATATTTACTTAATGTTGTACTCTCAACCGACAAAATACCAGAAATTGGTTACGTACAAAAGAGAATCCTCACAATACCCATGAGGTAGAGAATCAATGCAGATGGAGACTGGTTATTTGGGCAAGTATTGTTAGGGATAGGATATTTGTTCCTATTTTTTCCCTGAAAATTTGAACACTAATATATAGTATGATTTTCTCCGTAAAGATTTGCCACAGTTATTGAGAACAATACAACTCCAGTGCAAGAAATGTGGTGGCAACAAGATGGAGTTCCTGCTCGCAATCATCAGAGTAAGTTTTAGATAATTAAAAACTAAATAAAGCTAAAGCTAGTAAAAGATAAAATAAACTAGTTGAAAAGAACAATAGTTCGAAGAGTACACTGCTTAATTTTCTAGTACTGACCAACAGATTATCAAGTTACAAGAAAAAAAAGTTTTTTTTATAATTTTAATTTGTGATCCTAACAACTTATCACACATTCTTGTGGATCATATATCAGTTATATGGCACGATTTTTAGCGATCAAATTTTTACTCCGCCTTTTATCCTCTTATTGCACATTAACGGTCTATCGCTGATTTTCTCAGATAGCCGCTTCCTTCAAGATAGTATGTAACTTTAAGTACATTTTTTTATTAATTCATCTTTAAATAAAGAAAAGGCTGTCCAACATATAATTTATGAAAGAAAAAAAAGTTAAATAGTATATTAATAAATTTTTATATATGTACGTAAGCCCTACTTATATACTTTGTGGATTGTTAAACACTACCAAAAATAAGAGGTACATAGCTTAGACCTAGTACTATCTCCATTCTCCAAGTAGACAGCCTAGCTTCTTACCACAACCATAACCGTCCACTTCTACCACATACATAAGGAGCTATTTCTTACGAGGAAAAGAAACGATTTTTTTTTAAATCACTAAAACATTGGTACCATATTTGAAAAAATGCTTAAGGTAAGAGTTGAGAAAGGCTTTACGAATATCAAAAATTAAAAAAAAAAATCAAGTTATTATTTTGTCCGAGTAATAAAAAAGGTACCATTTAAGCTGGTATCGATGAAAAGTTTTTATGCCCACAAAAAACGAAGTACTGTTTATCACAAATAGTTTACTAGGAGTAATGTTATCATAATTATCATTATGTACAATAATAAATTTAACCAAACATGGCTAAATTCTCACCATTTTTATCGCTTAGCTATACTAGTATCTTCTCTAGTATTCTTTTTATTTGAAACTTTGTTGGGGACTTAAGATCTTGAATATCTAAAGTGAAAACTAGAAGATACTCTTAACTATATATTTCTTTTCATTTGCAAAAAAAATTATAGAAGCTATAGAGTACCTGGATAGCTATTTTCCACGCAGATGGATTGGATCTCACGGTCCTAGGAGATGGCTCACAAGGTCACAAGACCTGATGCCTTTAAACTTAAATCTTTGGGGGTATTTGAAAGATAAATGCCATCGTAAGTCACCAACTACTACAGAAAGTAGAATGCAAAGAATCAGGTAATAATGTTATGCAATAACACCTCAACATTTACGCAACATTAGGTGATACATTAAGGGAAGAATGGATTATGTGATACAGCACAACGGGGAAAATATAGAGCAATATTTGTTAATACTAAAACTTTAAAGAATATCACCAGATTTATAAGCTTGTAAATATTTTTGTTTGACTTTTTTTCTAATTCTTTGAAATACTAGCAGTATTGAGTATTGGAAAACTATGTTAAGAGTATAAATAATAATTAGCATAATTATTTTTAAAAAAGGGGTGTTGATGATCACTGTCGCTTCAAATTACTGTTTATAATGATTAGGATTTCTGTATATACTATGTACGTTTATGTCCATATCTTTTAAAGATTATTAATTTAATACAAATGCATTAAAAAATCAAATACTTTCAATCTTTCAGTTACATTTTATTACATGCTTCTCCATTTCTCTAACAAATTCTATTGTTACTTCTCTATTTTGTTATTTAGTATGTTGTTAAGAAAAAAAGAACGATTAGCTTAACTTCGTAAAGGTAATGAAATATAAAATTTCTCAAAGCTTGTACCTTCTCTTAAAAAAAAGTCACTCTATGTATTAGATAATTATTTATTGCTGTGTGAAAAAGACGTTATCACATAAAATAGCTGTGTACCCATGCTACATCTTGCATTAAACGCATTAGAACCGTACTTTGAGGCAATTACTTGGCTCGTATCTTAAGGGCAGGGTGCCAGTCATGTACTCGATGCGAAAAGGTACCGCCCTTTTGTGGTGGTAAGAGACAAGTAGTGCCACCCTGATGG
This sequence comes from Copidosoma floridanum, assembly GCF_000648655.2. The sequence continues at coordinate 59,227 of NW_019381717.1, forward strand.
TTGAAAGCTGAAATAATTCTACTACTAAAAGCTGGACAAGGGCTCAGAAAGTACTCGCTAAGTACCTGGAATGCACCTGCTAAGTGCCCAGGAAGTACCCACCAAGTGCCTACCCCGAAAGTACCCGCCAAATTCCCGAGAAGTACCCACTAAGTGTTCAGGAAGTACCCTTTAAGCGCCCACGAAGTGCCCAGGTAGTACCTGCCAAGTTCCTGGGAAGTACCCGCTAAGTGCCCAGGAAGTAACTGCCATATTCGCTATGTGCCTATGTTAGGTGGTGCCATCGAGTGAGAGAAACTGTCCCTCGCTAAGATCGCCAGAATGCATGGAGCTTTATAGGAAAATTTTTTAATAAATTTAAAAAAAGGTTAGTAAGGGTGGATTGACTAAGTGAACCAGTGATTTTAGTGTGTATTATTTTAGTGTACAGTAATAAATTTTGTTTGGTGTTGTCATGTGTACTACAAGATTGAAAACACAAAAACATGGATTGCGACTGTGATAACATAACATATATAAGTGTTACACATGGTTGCACTTGTGTACTACTGGAGAAATACAAGTACTGCTTACATTTATCCATTTCTTACAACACAGTGTTTAATAAAAGTAAATACTAATGACAGGTTAGATTAACTTTTACATATTTATATTACGTTTCCCTGGATTACCTGTGTCCTTTAAGCTTTCCATAAGTGCAAGTATGTATATGCACTAAAGTATGCTATGTTTCTATAGTCAAAACCCACCAAGTGCTCGCCAAGTGCCCGGGAGGTACCCGCCAAGTACCTGGGAAGTACCCACCAAGTACCTGGGAAGTACCCAACAAGTGACTGGGAAGTACCCACCAAATACCGTCAATTGCCTGGGAAGTACCCACCAAATGCTTGCCAAGTGCCCGGGAGATACCCTCTAAATGCCCGAGAAGTACCCACCAAGTAATCGCCATTTATCCGCCAAGTGCCCACCAAATGCCTAGAGAGTATCCGCCAAGTGCCTGGGAAGTACCCGAAATTGATGTATCTTATAGAGAGAAATCAATTAACTACTTAATTTAATATTCAGACAAGATTTGACAATGTTTTAGTCCTTAACTTGTTTAAGATTATACATCTAATGAATTTTTTGCTCAGCCAATATCAGATTCTTATGATATTGGCTCACCCATAATTTAACAACTAAACAATTTCTGCTTAGACTACGATTTAACAGCCCACTACATTCAAAAGTCACCAAAATTATAGACTTTACTATTAGGTTTTATTTGATGCTCAACCAAGAGTTATCAGCCAAAAGTTTTAATTCTTGGCACAGCCAAGATTAGTCATCTAAAGAATTTTTAGCTCAGTCAAGATTAGGTGTTAATTGATTCTTAGCTCATTCATTATTTAAATACTGTATTACAGTTAGATAAGCTATGATTAAGCAGCCCACTACATTTGAAAATCACAAAAGTTACTCAGCTTATAGATAGAATGTCGTGCCAAGACTTGTTGCTATTTTAATTCTTGGCTCAGGAAAATTAGTCATGTGACAAACCTTAGATTCAACTTAGATTAGATATTGATCGATTCCAAGCTTTTTCATGATATCACTACTGAACAATTTCCGGCTAAGCTATGACTGAGCAGTCTACGACATTTCAAAGTCACAAAAATTAATCAGCTTTAACTTTGATGGTGAGCCAAGGTTTGACAATGTTTTAATTCTTCAGCCAAGATTAGACATTTCATGAATTTTCAGTTCAACCAAAATCAGATGCTGATCAATTTTTGGCTTAGATAGTATTTAACTACTGTCTGATTTTTGGCTAAGCTATAATTGAGCAGCCCACTACGTTAAAGGGCATTTAGTATATTATTAGAACCCGGTCATTTACTGAATATTCTTAAAAGTCACCAAAATTGATCGGCTTATAGACTTGATGCTAATGAGCCAATATTTATCACTGTTTTAATTCTTGGCTTGGCCAAAATTAATCTTCTGAAATATTTTAGATTGCTTACCACAGCCCAGTTTAACCTGATTTTTTTATAACAACCATACTTGACTTACGTGAAAGGTGTTTATTTTATCTTTTTATGTTATAACTATTATCACTAACACAATTCATGTTTTTCGATTGAAAAAAAGATTTTTTTTTTTTCATTTTAAACCTATTGTTCTCCATTTTCTTCTCCCTCTCCCTTGCAGGAAGCGTAATGTAAAGGCAATCACACGTGCATTGGCATTGAAAACGAATCTCAGGGATCAAAATTTGTATCACGTCGAGTTTTGGTATTTTTAGTCCAAAAAAATGACCTCCATTACAAGCTTAAAAACAGCTACAGAAATGTTTAAGATAGAGATAAAGTTATCTTTGTAAGCTATTTTAGTGGAAATTTACAGTAACTTTGTGAAATCTTTTAGCAGAAAATCAATCGTTCCACATTACCCGTAATAAAATTTCTGCGCGATATCGTGCAAGATATCCTACACGATATCTTACATGATATCCTACACGATATTAAGCAAGATTTTCGGCAACTAAAAAATAAAAAAGTATAAATTGTAACCAATGTAATTTAAAATTTTTTCTGCTTAAAAGCTATTAGAAAGGCTAGAATAAGTAGTAAAAAAAAGCATCTCTTTGCTCCATATAGGGGTTTGGACGTGGTCCGGTAGTCGAGTGTCTTACCCACTTGGACAGAGTGGATTCGACACTTGGAGCAGAATTTACGTCCTTATGAGGTTCATCTAAAACTTATCTTTATTATTTCATCCTTTCATGAATAATATTCACCACTTTGGTTACCTGATTGATAATTAACATCTTATAAATGAACATTTTAGATTGTTTCGTGTCTCTTAACACGTTCATCAACATAAATCTAGTAATTAATTTTACAACTAATTTTCGCTCACGGATTTTACTTGTACTTCACATATAGTTTTCATTTCAAGGGAAAATTAGTCGATATTTGTAGATTACCTTTTCCTCTTTAATACTTTAATCTGGGTATCGAATACCAGTACAAAAAACAACAATTCACCTATTTATACAGTACTCAGATAAATTATATTAATTCTTACAACATAAGATTGTACATAAAATAAAGTATTCTTGAAAACTATTAGATTTGAACAAAAATTAGGAAAATTTTTTCTTAACTAGAATTAGAGACTGTATAAAAGCAATATCCTTAAGACATAATAACATTATAAAATGTTATTTTTTATAGTTTTGTTGAATTTATTAAGAATTTGTTTTAAAAACTGCTCGATTTACACAAGAAAATTGATATTTTTGTTACTGTTCTCAAAGCCTGTCAAAATAATTTCGTAAGAACATAGAAATTTTATTAAATGTTATTTGATGTTAAACTCAATTTAAGTTACTTCATTTTTCATAAATTTGATTATAATAATTCTGATTACATGGTTTAGTAAAAATGAATTATTAAAATTGTAAAGAACAATCATATTCATTTTGTTTTACATTTTTAATAATGAAGATTAGGTTTTAACAGCATAACAAAATTTTTTTTTAATAATTATGAAAGTTTATTGAGTGCTACAGTCTGATGCACTGCAAAAAGCAAGTAATTCACAGCTGTAGTACTAAAGATTAAATTTAAATACGTTTATATAATGTGTGTCAAGCAAAAGTTTTAATTTTACCCATTATATATGATACTATTGAATATAAAAGTTTAATAATCAACCTCAAATAATTAAAAAATGTAAAGAGTATACAGAACTTTTTATGCTAACGGTGTAAGATCACAAGTCTAGCACCGGCAGCTAGACCATTAGTTTTAAAACCAGATTTATCGGGCTTCAGACACAGATATTTCCATACTCTTTTTTTCTAATTAACTGACTTATTTAATTGTTAGTTTCCATTTAACATTTTATACATCTATAATAGACTGAAAATTGTTTGTTTAATGAATGATGGCTTGAAAAGTTGTACATAAGGTCAAATTGTCATTTCTCTGCTTTTTCAATAAAAACTCGTGAATGTGAGATTATTTAAAATAAAACAGGAATACCATTTTCTTTAATAATCTAAAAATGTATGTGACAAGAAATTTTGATTTTTATCCTTATTACAAGCAGTATTAACAACATTCTTAGGGCAGAATAGTGATAAGCAAGCTATCTTCAAAAAATATGTTATACATCACACAACTTTTACCGTTTGCGCTTCCTATGAATATTCACCGTTTCCATTAATGATATTAATTTTTATGATTATATATATAGGTGTATTGAAAGAGAGTAGTAAAGCAGATACCTATAATGTTCTTAGTTAAAGCAATTTAAAAATTTGAGTGTGAGAACAAAAACACAGTATTTGATCGGTGCTTCTTGAAAATTATTATTGTCGCTGTCATGAGTCTTGTATCTTTATGAATAGTACCTTTAAAATTGTTAAATATGTGCATAAATATGTATGTATTTACTTTGTGTAGTAGTATTAAAAATATCTTAATCCCATTACATTTCAGCTTACTAAAGTGAGACAACTTACACAATTTTTAAATAATATAAATGATTGAGAAGCATTACTTGTTGACAGTTTTTTTATTGTAAAAATAAGTCTTGTGTTTTCAAAAGTATAGAACTATATAAACTTTACATGAATATTTTTTAAACTTTTTTGTTTTGCTATTTTAATTCAACATGCATTAATAAGAATGCAAAGTAAACCGTATATGATACTTCTTCACCACATTTCACAAATTCTTTCTCTAACAAAACGATAAATATAGAATTATTATTATTATTTTAATTTAAAAANTTATAATGCTTTTTTACAGTCTCTTATTCGAGTTGAAAAAAAACTTTTCTAATTTTCGTTCAAATCTAATAGTTTTCAAAAAAACTTTATTTTATGTATAAACTTATGTTGTAAGAACTTATGTAGTTTACTGGAGTACTGTATAAATAAGTGAAAAATGTTATCTTTCCTGCTAGTATTCGATACCGAGATTTATGTGTTAAAGAGGAAAAGATTATTTACAAATTTTTTGTGATAAAAACAATAAATTCATTAGACCCTAGCGAGAATTTGCAATCGTAACAAAATGGAAGAAAAAGTAAACATATGTGATAATACGCCGTGACCCGTAAGAAATCGTACGAAGATATAAGGAACTATTATTCTCATAGAATTTAGACGTTTTTTACATTTTATTATGTTGTGTTACGTTTTCTTACATTTTCGTTACGTTTCGATATGATTTACCACAAACTACACTAATAATTTTTCATAATAATTACTCAACTTTTTTTCGTTAAAAGTAATTTTTATTTAAAAATGTAAGAAAATGTGTCTAAATGTTACTAATTATGACAAAATATAAAACAGTGTAATGAACATCCAAAAACTGTAAGCTGTTACAAAATACTACACATGACAAAATTTCCTTACGTTCTAATAGAGTTCATTACAGTTGCTTTTTCACGAGATTCGAGTGCCTTTTTAGAATCATAATAGCAAATGCAACGAGTCGTAAGGTAATATATTGACTTCTAGTTGATTGTAAGTAAATGTAACAAAACGTAAAAAACTGTAACTGTGGTACAAAATATAACCAAACCTTACATTACATCACAGAAATTTACGGTTTGTTAAGTTTTCTTACATTATTTTTTTCCGTCGGGGCACTTTTAAATATGGACTGGTTTTTCCATAAAACGAAAAGTATATGTAAAGTATAAGTAAAATCTGTGAACGAAAAGTAGTTGTAAAATCAATTACTAGATTTATTGTTGATGAACGTGTTAAGAGACACGAAACAATATGAAATGTACATTTATAAAATGTTAATTATCAATTAGGTAACCAAGGTGGTAACTATTATTTATGAAATGATGAAATAATGAAGATAAGTTTCAGATGTATCTCATAAGGACGTAAATTTTGCTCCGAGTCTAATCCACTCTGGCCAACTGGGTAAGACACTCGACTACAAGTCTTCTGGACCAGGTTCACATCCCCTAACTGGAGCAAAGAGATGCTTTTGTTTACTACTTATATAAGCTTTTCTCACAGCTTTTAAGCAGAAAAATTTTTAATTACACGGGTTACACTTTATACCTTTTTATTTTTTAGTTATATATCATGTAGACTATTGTGCAAGCAGTCTCACACGATATCCTATAAGATTTCGTGTAAAATATCGTGTAGGATATCTTGCATGACATCGCGCAAAAATTTTGTTACGAGTATAACACTGGAAATCGTTTTATTGTCTGGTTAAATAGTAATGAATTTTTTTTAAGATTGTGAAACTTCAACTAAAAACGATTCAGTGAAATTAGTTTTTTAGCTGCCACTTCCAAAAACAATTACTTTATCACCTATGATTATAATTTTCATTTCCTGAGGTGTTTGTCACTTGAACGAGCACTAAGGACTTTTGAGCCATGAAGAACAATAAATGTTTTGCGTTTGTCCTGGTTCAATGCTCACAAGGTGCGAATTTTTTTTTTTTTGTAAAGATGTAGAAAATTTTTAATGATGAGAAAAAAGACCAAAAATGAAAAATTATCTTGTTAGTTTCATCAGTATAAGGGTTAAAACATAACAGAACAAGCTCATACAAGTCAAGAACCAGGATTTATTTTATTGATTACCTTATGTATAATAAATAGTGACTTCTAATTTAGAACTACCCGACAGGCTTACTGTCAGTGCTCCATCCATGACTAAGAAAATAAGTAAAAAAGCAATCTTTGATAATGGCAATATTCTGTATATATTTCAATAATTTTTGTAATAAAAGTTATGATCTATAACAACCACAATTGGGACAACTTTAGTTTTGATGTTTTTGATGCTGTACGGTATTCAATTAATTTCTCATCATAGTATTGAATTAATAACTAGCTGCAAATTTCTGACGCTGTTAAAATAAATAAAATAATCACCATAATGTCTATTTGTGTCCTTAAAATTTACTTTTACAGTTTTATAATATTTAAGCCCATTTGCAAGCAAGCTATTTCTCACTAAAAATCCGCAAAAATAAAATTTTTTAAAATTCTAAAGTACATCAATAATCTAATGGTACTGAAAGTGAAAAAATTTTTTTCCTACGTATTTTGATGGCACCAATAAAGTTATACAATGTTTCAGATAGACTTATTTCAAATGAGACAACTTTTGTGGTTTGATTACATGTTTGACCCTACTGTAGCAGTTGTTAAGCTGCTTATTTGCACATAAACTTGCTAATATTTTATACACCCCATTTTTCAGTGTGCCAGTTGCATTCAATTTAGCAAGCAAGATAAAATACTATTAGGTCTAGCCGAAATGCTTCTTATACAAGGTATCCTAATAAACTTCTTATACTCCCTGAACTGCATGACACGAATCTCTTAAGATACAAGTTGTAAGTTATCGTTCGTCTTTGTTCTTCATATTCGTTTTTCGCGATGAGTTTTAATAACTGCATTTGAGGAAGTGTGACTTTTTTCATACTATTCCAAATATTCTTTTTATTTTCCAATACCTTTACTATTTTGTTTTTTAGCTTCGTACTTCACCTCATTTCATAACAGTCGATTTCCAATATATATTTAATAGGAATAATACCTAGCCAACAAACTGAACCTCAAAAATAATTTTTTTTTATTTGCTTACTAATCTGCATGCTCTCGTAGCTGATTAAAAATTTATTATCTTGGGCCATTAAGAATACGCATCCAAAATCATTCAAAACATTTTTCTAAAAAGTGGAACAGCATAATCGCAATGTATGCGGCTCTACGACTTATTTGGCCATGGCTGTATACTTAACGGTATTTTTTGCAACTTTTTGATTTAAATTAAGCAAATTCTACAATTTTCAATCAGACTTTTAATATCATTAGTAATATTTGGCCACCAAATATCTGAGCCCGCAAACATTTTTATTTTAACAATGATAAAATGTGTGGCATGCAACTTATTTGGAGCTAAGTTTCACATCGAGTCCAAAATGACTGCTCTCAAGCCCTGAAATGAGCATCTCTTTTGGATTGTAAGCTCTTATCTTTAAAAAAACAAGAAATTAAGAAAAAAATAAAACAGGAAATGAAAAAAAAAATGAAAAATTATAAAGAAAATTGAAACAACAAACCAGGGGGTTTTAATGAGTCATGGGACCCACGGTAAGAATGAAGTTCTTTAAACATGAGATGGGTATAGACACAATTTCTCAGGTAACAAGGGGGTCGCCAAACCCACAGGAAGAACGAAGCTCTGTAAACGTTAGTACTGCATTTATGTTGTTTACTAAAACAAAAACTTGAAAAACGAATGAAAAAAAAAAAGAAAAAACAATAGTTTAGTACTCACGATGGTTGAACTTCGTGAGTACTGTATTTATGCATGACGTTCTCACAAAGTTCAATCATCGTGAGTACTAAACTATTGTTTTTTTTAATTTTTTATTCGTTTTTCAAGTTTTTGTTTTAGTAAACAACATAAATGCAGTACTAACGTTTACAGAGCTTCGTTCTTCCTGTGGGTTTGGCGACCCCCTTGTTACCTGAGAAATTGTGTCTATACCCATCTCATGTTTAAAGAACTTCATTCTTACCGTGGGTCCCATGACTCATTAAAACCCCCTGGTTTGTTGTTTCAATTTTCTTTATAATTTTTCATTTTTTTTTTCATTTCCTGTTTTATTTTTTTCTTAATTTCTTGTTTTTTTAAAGATAAGAGCTTACAATCCAAAAGAGATGCTCATTTCAGGGCTTGAGAGCAGTCATTTTGGACTCGATGTGAAAATTAGCTTCAAATAAGTTGCATGCCACACATTTTATCATTGTTAAAATAAAAATGTTTGCGGGCTCAGATATTTGGTGGCCAAATATTACTAATGATATTAAAAGTCTGATTGAAAATTGTAGAATTTGCTTAATTTAAATCAAAAAGTTGCAAAAAATACCGTTAAGTATACAGCCATGGCATTATGAGAACGTCGTGCATAAATACAGTAATCACGAAGTTGAACTATCGTGAGTACTAAACTACTTATTTATTTATTTTTTTTCATTCGTTTTTCAAGTTTTTGTTTTAGTAAACAACATAAATGCAGTACTAACGTTTACAGAGCTTCGTTCTTCCTGTGGGTTTGGCGACCCCCTTGTTACCTTAGAAATTGTGTCTATACCCATCTCATGTTTAAAGAACTTCGTTCTAAAAAAACATTTTTTATCATCAAAAACATTTTTCTAAAAAGTGGAACAGCATAATCGCAATGTATGCGGCTCTACGACTTATTTGGCCATGGCTGTATACTTAACGGTATTTTTTGCAACTTTTTGATTTAAATTAAGCAAATTCTACAATTTTCAATCAGACTTTTAATATCATTAGTAATATTTGGCCACCAAATATCTGAGCCCGCAAACATTTTTATTTTAACAATGATAAAATGTGTGGCATGCAACTTATTTGAAGCTAATTTTCACATCGAGTCCAAAATGACTGCTCTCAAGCCCTGAAATGAGCATCTCTTTTGGATTGTAAGCTCTTATCTTTAAAAAAACAAGAAATTAAGAAAAAAATAAAACAGGAAATGAAAAAAAAAATGAAAAATTATAAAGAAAATTGAAACAACAAACCAGGGGGTTTTAATGAGTCATGGGACCCACGGTAAGAATGAAGTTCTTTAAACATGAGATGGGTATAGACACAATNGGAGACACACATAATAAAAGACTTTACAAAATTCAATACATCTATTATTTGTTTCATGGTCGATAATCATGGTGTAAGTGTGTGTCTCCCACCAAATGGTTAGTGTCGCTATCGACTCCCACGCCAGCGCAATTACAATACCAGGCAATCGTGCCGAAATTCTCCGCTCAAGCGAATAAGCCCATTAATACAATTTTTGTTTTATTTTTATGTAATTACTCAATGACATTGTGCCACTATTTAATTATCAAATTAAAAATAAGTGCCCATAAAAACCATTAAAATGATATGAAACTCGAAATATATTTATATAACGATCTTACATAATTCATTTATAATTGATTTAATGAATTACTTTATTATGTAATTATGTGATAATGTAACATAATTTGTTTGTCGAATGCGGAATAAGCGCCTTTAAAAACCATTGATACGTTCTTTAATTGATACGTTCTTCAATTGATACGTTCTTCCACTCTATTCAACATGTTTTTTTTTTTTTTTTTTTTTTTGTTTTTTGAGAAGAGAAAAAATTGAGGAATGATAAATGTTTTATACGAATTAAAACTACTCCACAATTGAATAACTTGAAAGTTTTAAAAGAGTCTGCATTGCATACTTCTTTGCATTTGTCACTCATTCATTGGCTTTTGTCGCAAAAAAAATGTCATGAGTATACTTTCAGAGGGCCAAACATTGCTGCAAGCGATTGTGAAACATTTTTGTAATAGTACCAAGAGATCTGAGAAGTTTAAGGATTTTTAAAGTTTTTACGACGTTTTGACAAAAAAAGTTTTACAGTTAACCAACTTAAGATGGCTTTTCCTTATTAACTGTATTGGTTACGTTTTAGATAGCTTGTCAGCTTTACAAGCATATTTTTTTCTCGAATCTACTGAAAATTCTTATGCTAAGAAAGCTCACCTCTAAGTGATGACGTAGTTGGACTCGAGGTCGAGGGTTCAAATCTCTTTATTGGAAAATGTTTTTTTTTTGTTTTTTTTTTTCTTCAGAATTGTAAAAAAAAAAAAATAAAGTCAAAGAAAAATTATTGTGGGAAAATAAAATTAAAATTTGTTTAAAAATTAATTGCTTCGGAGTGTGAGGGGGAATGGTGGGTAAAGGTGTGCAGAAGGGTAACATGGCACGGTTGGCAGATATACACATATAGTGGGGACAGGGGAAGTGTATAAAGAACATTAGGTGAGGGGGACGGGGTAAGGGGGGAAACTTGAGAGGAAGAGACTTCGGGTGAAACCACTTTCGTTTCCAAAAAAAAAAAAAAATCTGTCGGTTTTAAAATTCCAGCCCCCCCAGTAACGCGACATAAAGAACTTCGTTCTAAAAAAACATTTTTTATCATCAACTATGTGACTTGCTATAGGCCAGTTATTCAGAACGTATTCACTTATTCTACTTAAAAGTACGTTATCGACATAATTAATAACATTATGCTGATGCATGACAGTGAAAAATTTTGATGTTAATTTCAAATCACTTGACCAACCAACATACTAATATTGAAGATGCCTTTTTGAACCTATCAATGGATACTTCTACTTTTTTTTAGGTAAGAACCAAACAATAGTATATCCTAATTACACTCTACCTTGTTCTGTTACGATTTTTAATAACATGGACGTAACAAACCAGACATAGAGTAATAAAATAATCGCTCAAAGCTCAGCAAAGGTCCCAAGAAAATAGCAAAAATGAACAAAGCAATTTTTTCTTGCATCCAGTAAAAAATCTTAACATAGTGCAGAAAAATAAGATACAAAAAAGATGCTCAATTAAAAATTGAAGAGAATGAGCAGTACTAAGCTTTCATCAGTACAGCTAATCTCTCTTAAATTGCAGACCAAGCCATCGTGGAACGATTAGCATTAGTAAAACATCTAATAACTAATGTTAGAAAAAATATCAAGATTTATTGTGAACAAGATGACTACGAAATAATTTATAAATTTATTTTATAGGACTTTTTTGTTTTCGTATTATTTAAAAAAAAAAACAGTAGTTGTTCATTATCCGTAGTCTTTATGACATGAACTTGTAACTAACTCATCCAAAGTCAATTTATTTTTTTATCAACTGCGACATCTCTGTTTATGTGCCAAAATTGTGTTTCAAATTAGAAGACCCATAAAACTTGTTATTTTTAGAAAATCCACCTGTTTGTCATAGAACACACATATTATTAATAATTTTGTAATACGCACAAGCATAAGTACATCCTCACAAACAGATGTTTATACGTGTATTTTATGATGTGTCGTGCCTTGCTCACCTTGCAGTCAGCAACAAGACACGGCACATATAAAATTATTCTTTCTTATGACTTACTATAGGGCTAAGCGGATAGGAGAGATAACTGGCAATCAGTATACATACATGGGCGAGGTTAACATTTAAGCATTTATTTGCATTTATTAATAACTCAAAACTTATTAGTATTTCTATACAATGTTTACTCTGCCCGACTATACAACTTGGCCTGACTCTATACAGCCTTAGCCCTGCAGGTGCTGCTCGGCACAATGTTTGTCTACGGTAGGGACGGGATAAATAGGAAATAGGCCTACCGTTCTTTTGCTACAGCAGGGGTCTCTCTGGAGCACTATCCTCGGGCACCGGGAGGTCCGACGAGCAGGGGTTGGCACTCGAACTCAGCAGTCCTTGACAGCGTGTGTGTGAAGGTCGTAGTGGCAGTCCGGGTAGCCAACAGGTAGCCGTTGTTGTGCGTCTCCGGTGGCCGCTCGGTACAGCACACAGTGGTATCTCGCACACACACCCGTAGAACTATATAACGTTGCGAAGCCCTCGGATTATACGTCCCGGCGGGAATCAGACAAGACGGAGAGTGCCTTTCTTGTCGCCCTGCCGATTTGTGCTCCCTGATACTGTAACTACCTGCCTGTGTGCCTGTGTATGCGTCGGTGCGCACACGCAACCGCCGCTGCACACAGTCAAGGGCTGGCAGTGCTGCCTATAGTAGGGATAAGTGAAGGGATAGGTCGGTACAAGGGCCGTGGGTGGGGTAGTGTTGGTGTGCATAGTGCCACCTCTCCTCTTATCTGCTACTACGACATACCTTCCTACTGGGTTGTCAGTTTACCACGTCACAATTTGTACACACTGAACATCCAGTATCAATACCATGCATTAACTTTATATAGGTGGCGTAGTTTTGAGAATCCACTTATTAATCCTCTCATCCAAATGATATACACAGAAATCAATCAGTACTTTTAAGTACTTATTGATCACCCTGTATAACTTTAAAGATTCAATATGTATATTGTTACGGGGTACATACGACGTAGATGGACGAGGTGGATGCTTTAACCTCGACCGTGCCGGTATTGCCTTGACACCCTCAGCGACACCTCCTATAATGTAATGCATGGATTTCAACTGCCAAGACACTGCTGGGACTAGGGATAGCTACGGCTTGTTTATCGTTGTTGCCTCTCACGATAGCTTCTACACGACATAAGAGGAAAACAGGACTCGCCTTGAATAAATACTTGTGAAGGATATGTAGGATAAAATAAATATACATTGTAAAATAAGAAAATACAAATATAGAAAAGGCGTCCCTGCTGACCAGTGATGCCAGAGACCTAAGACTTCTTAGGTGCTCCCGGCTAGTTTCATAAGTGCAGAACAACACTTCTCTCCCTCCAAGCAGGTAGGCAGAGTAAGGGAGACCCTCTCCTCGTCCTTTAATTCAAGCCCCACCCACTTTCTACAACTGAAATACATTATTTAACTCCCCTACAGCATAGCTGTTGCATGTTGGGAGAACTATATCTTCTGCTCATGCTTCGAATCTGTTCAAAGACAATTTGATTTCCAGCAAATGTATTTTTCTTTTTTTTTTTTTTTTTATTAATTGTAAAATTAACCGATACCGTTATCAAACTTCCTGCCGGTAAGTATCTCAGCGAGTTTTTTTTTTTTTTTTTTTGTTTTTTGAGAAGAGAAAAAATTGAGGAATGATAAATGTTTTATACGAATTAAAACTACTCCACAATTGAATAACTTGAAAGTTTTAAAAGAGTCTGCATTGCATACTTCTTTGCATTTGTCACTCATTCATTGGCTTTTGTCGCAAAAAAAATGTCATGAGTATACTTTCAGAGGGCCAAACATTGCTGCAAGCGATTGTGAAACATTTTTGTAATAGTACCAAGAGATCTGAGAAGTTTAAGGATTTTTAAAGTTTTTACGACGTTTTGACAAAAAAAGTTTTACAGTTAACCAACTTAAGATGGCTTTTCCTTATTAACTGTATTGGTTACGTTTTAGATAGCTTGTCAGCTTTACAAGCATATTTTTTTCTCGAATCTACTGAAAATTCTTATGCTAAGAAAGCTCACCTCTAAGTGATGACGTAGTTATTGCTTACTTACTTTCTTACACTTTACGTTAACATTCAATTAGCATTCATTTCAATAAATTTAATGCATTGTTTTAAATAAAATAACAAGTTATTCACCAACTTTGGCATTTGTGATCAAAAATTGTATTATTTATGGGCTCTAACTTTTTTAATGACACAACAGTAGAAAAGTTACAAAAAAACACTAACTATAAGGTTAGCAATAAAGATTCCAAGGTCTAAAGCCATTTTGTTGTGGTTGATGCTTGCAATTCTATTTTAAAATCTCTTTTAGAACAAGACACTGTGAACTTTTAATAGAACTGCTGGAGTTTTCACGTTACCACTTTTGATAAAATTAAAAAAAATTGTTTTAAAAATAGTAAATTGCTTCAAACACTTGATTTTTTTGAGTTTCAAAAAGTCTCGAATACCGAATTTGGGAAAGAAAGTTCTAGTATAGTTCAAGATCTTCAGAGTTTTCTTTTATTTCCGGATATTAATTTGTATTTCTTAAAAAAAAATCTCGAAGTAGACTTCTCGCTTTAATTCAAATGACTTTAACATTTCTGGTTTAGAATTAGATGTTTTGTGGAAAATAACTATTGATTTACGCTTAAAGAATGGAGATTTAGAGTTCCCAAATTTAAAAACTTAAGTCAAACCTGTAGTATTATTGCCACACTCTATTGTAGAACCAAAAAGAGTTTTTTCAATTGTCATGGATACAAAACCAAAGAAACGGAACAAAATATAGATAGGTTTGCTAAACGCAATGTGTTTAGCTAAAATTAGTTATTGTTTTCCAGCTCGCAACTTAAATGCGTTGAATTTCCAAATTTTTGACAAACATCTTGAACTATTAAACTCTAAAATATATAGACACGATACTGCTATAAGTTTAAAAATTAAAATTTAAAGCAAATTATACACAGTTGCAGTTATTTCGAATATTCAATATCTATGTAAAACTATAATTAAAGTATATTTTGAAGCAAGTTAAAGTTAGAATAGTATTTGTGATAGCAATAAGACTGCTTGTTTATAAATTTAATAAGTTGATAATAAAGTGTATTGAGAAAAAAATTTTCATTAATGATAGTAACTTTATCTTACAAGTCAGACTGATGTAACTGTATGTACTAAATATTCAAATAAATAATGAATGTTTTAATCCAACTTTTAATATAAATGTCATTATTTTGCTATATTAAATAATTAAAAAAAACAATTTTGTTATATATTTGTAAGCTTTATTAGTATTTCATTATATGTTACTTTAGACAGTTCATACTGAAATATCTAATAAAACATTTTCCATGAGATACTTTCACTTTCATTTACAAATCCTAATTATGTTTATATTTTTTATCATTAAAAAAAATAACCGCTTAGTTTTAAAAATTACAGTGAAACTGCATGGAATACAATGCCTAAATCAATCATTCTTACTCCGTTAATTCAATCGCATCAATTAACAAAAATTTTTAGAGGCATACTTTTTTTTAAATTGGTTTCAACATTTTATTAGTGCAAAAGGCCTACGGAGGATACCACTAGAGAGATAGATTTCAGGAATGGTTAATATACTTTTTTAACTCTCAATTTTTGCAAATTTTTTTTTCTTTTTAAAAACTTCGAAGTCATTTGGTTGTGGAGTAATTTAAATTAGTAAAAAAATTTTATTACGTATTAATTTTTTCTGAAAAAAAAACGCTAAGACAGTTACTGCTAGGTGGGGTGAAAACAATGTTGATTAATTTAATAATTACTAAAAAACAAAAGAAAAAAAAACAACATTTGCTGGGAACTAAATTGTCTTTGAACATATACGAATCGCATGCAAAATACGTAGTCCTCTTAATCACCAACAGCTACGCTGTAGGGGAGTTAAAGACCATTGTAGAAAGTGGGCAGGACTGAAGTTAAGGCACGGGGAAATAGTCTTCCCTACCCCTGCTTACTGGCTTGGAAAGAGAGAGTTGAGTTGTTCTGCGCTTGCACGGCTAGCCGGGCGTACCCAAGAAAAGTCTTGGATCTCTGGCATCACTGCTGCTGATCAAGTTGGAAGCCGTTGTTCGCAGTTTGCCTCTTAACTGGCCTTGCATTTAGTGTTTGCTGCTGCCTCAGCTGGTTCACGAGAACCACCACCAAGGATACTCAAAAAACGCCGGAGAAAACAATTGCAGGAAAAAACACTGTTAGCGTGCTCTAAGGTCCAAGCTAATTTGACCTAACTAGCAGCTTTTTTCTTGTTTCTCTTTTTCCTCTCCTGTCCTATGCCTTGTACTCTTTTTCTCCTTTTTCCCGAATTAATTCCTTTACCCCTTTTTCCTAGCTCTCCTACACCATCTGCGGTAGAATAATGGTGGGGTACCCTGACAATGTGTATATATATATATATAGTCTATGTATACAATTATTCACGTAAGTACGTACAAGTACGTAACGTGTATACCTTCATATTTTCTGTTGCTTGGGTCCTCAACGTACCTTAAATCTTTTTCTGAAAAAAGCGAACAGAGAGAAACCATAAAACTAAAACGTAGCACAACTGTGTAAAAGCGATTTATAGTCATCAAGAGTAGATATAAAACCTCTTTTAATACTACTTTAGTACAGCACGGACAACTTAGTTGAATATTAATGGTGCAAAAGTGAACCTTTGCCTTCTGCATGCTAGGCCAGGTAATAAGATGTGTTGTTACCTTGAGGCAACGTCCACTCCTTACAGAGAGTCTCCGAAATATTTGAGCAAGCGATTCCAAAATTCAAAAAATTCTAAAACCGTTTGAATAAATGTTAACCAATTAACTAACTCTGTAATTTGACCTTAGTAGTGTAACACTAAGCCTATGACAAAAATTTTGTAATATACGGAATGATGATAAATTTATTTTGTTCTTGATTTTTGTCTAGGATATTATCAGTACCACTATTATTTATATTGCTATTTTTCAGTATTATAGTCAGTAGGTAATATTCTCATTAATAAAGTTGGATAGGTATCCTAATGGATTTTCTCATTTATAAATTTAGATGGGTATCCTATGGTACAGTACGTCACTAGGGCACAAAGTACAAATATGAGCCCCCGAAGGGCGCGCTTGTTGTAGGTTAGTGCCCAAGTCTCGTATAATGTTTTTCTTACCGAGGGCGCACAGTGCAATTTTGCGCCCATGGGCACACTATGCGCCCTTGTAATCACTCTGGGCCTACGGGCAGAAAAGTACTTTGGGCCCGGAGGGCTCAAAAAACTTTTCTGCCCGTGGGCCCAAAGTGATTACAAGGGCACAAAGTGTGACCCAAGGCATGCATCAGCTCCCACTTCAAAAAAGCCTTATCACCCGTAGCTTCCAAAAAACGAAAACATAACAACAATAACAATAAAAACCATGCACCCAGCTAAACTATTTTAGAGCAAGAGCAGGCGGCTTCTTCCATAAAAGTAAGGCAAACTGAAGAAAACTTGCCAAGCACCCATCACAAAACTAATAAAAGTCAGCAGCGAGACCCTCATAATGGAGAAGAGAATTTTTTCCATACCCTACCATTATGCGAAACATCCCCTCTATGAGAACGCAAAGAAAATAATACGGAGGATAACAATAATAATAATAATAGCCCACCCACCCAAATTACGCAAAAAAATAAAATAATTTTTGTAAGAGAAAAGATGTATGTGAGAAGAGACAATTATATTTACTTCACCGACAACCTTAGTCAAGCAATAGATGATGGGGCGCAAGATATTCGTACCATAAGCAAATTATCCCACTTGGAAAAATTAACAATCGTACACCTAAATTAATTGAACACAACACCAATTTTCACATAGTTTTGCCCATACGAAGTCAAGACAAAAAAAGCATAACAAACATAACAACAGTGCTAAATTAGTTACTTATTAACTTAAACGAAATAGTATTTTAAGAAATATATTAACAGTCAGCATAGCTAGAACCACTAAATTAGAAAATATGGAGTTCCAAAAGATAATATAGATGTTACAGTATTACAGTACACAATTAAAAGTAATAATTTATCTGGGAATAATACAACACCCACTTTCACAGGAAAGAAATAACATAATTAAAGAAATGCATAACTCCACTATAGAAGGACTTAAAAGAGTAAATAAAATTTACAATAAACTAAAGCACAAATATTCATGTAAGTATTGAAAAAAAGACATTCAATCGTACATAAAAAAATGCCTCGAATGCCACTAAAAAAATTAGTGTGTGTAAAAACAGAAAAAAAATTAATTATTACCGACACACCTACTGAACCTTTTACCAAATTCACTCTAGACATGGGCTCTTAAAGAGTGCCGCCAACACGCCAAACGAGTTGACAATTACTTACGAGATCTTATAAACTTAAAACTGCAGCAATACTAAGATATAACTATAAAAAACACAAAAAAAAAAAAAATAATTTTTTTCTTCTTACTCAGAATATCTTTATTTTTTTTTAGGTATTAGAAATGTTGTTCAGTTATATTATATTTAGAATCGTGATAATGACAAGCGCCAAGGTAACGCTTGAATTTTATCAATTCAATTCTAACCTAGAAATCTCTTATGAACAGATACAAGATATGAGAATAATGAGCTAATTTTGGTCCATAGTGTCTCACATAGACACTTCACATCTTAAAGAAGCTCATTACGACCTCACCCACATTTTAATCAATCTTAACACCACCCTTGTAGGAAAATTATCCATAGTAACTCCGTGTCTTACACAATTTAAAAATAAGCAATAAAAATTCAAGAACTAGGCAACCTCAACTCTATATTCTACAGATTATTAACATCGTACAAAGTTAACAACGCAGCAACTAATTCCAAAGAAATTAAAATTTTCAAACATATATATAGCACCAAACAGCAAACCATCGCTAAACGCGATAAATGAACCCATTACATAGACAATAAAATAAACCAAAGCGAGAGAGTGACGAAAATACTTACAAGCAAATCGTACTGAATTTAAAAAGAGCTCGAGTCCACCCACCAAGACACAAGTGCAAGCAGACGTCTTGTTACTTGAAACCTACCACATCTTTGTCAACTTTAAAAATCTCATAGAAAAAACTACCTACTCAATGCAACAAAATAAGTTAATATTTTTAGTAAGACTAATACAGGATGTTTGTTATTTTATAAACACCTGATGGTCACCTGAGATCTCAAATTGAAAAAAAAATCCCAAGAAAATGGGAGTGACCAAAATGCACACCCAATACCCTCGTCGTTTAATCAAATTTTCTAGCAGCCAAGCCATTGGTCCCAAAATTTTCCTGAAGTCAAGACCATCTTTTCGCAGATTAAATCGATGTGAAGAAAAAAAGACTTCTCACGCCTGGTTCTTTCGTCCAACATTCTAACAAGGGAGTTCCAAGCGGTATTTAAACGCGAACACAACTAATTTTTTTCATTATTTTTTTGAGTCTCAAACTTATAATACCTTCTATTACTTAACTTCAATATCTGTTATCCGTAAAGATGGCCCAAATTGCGATCCTGACAGAAGAAACCCTAACAGCCGAGATCTGCGTGACAGTAGTGCTAACGATGTTAGCATTCTGGATTTTCACACGAACGGCTACGTCTAGTTACGAGCGAAGAAGGATCAAAACCATAAAATTTAACAGGAGAAAGAAGCCGGCACTCACAAAGATCAGCACTAAAAAACCATCAACAGAAAAATACCAGGGCCAGAAGCTTCTTTGGGCCCTCAATTATGAATTGGGGTGACTCGATCGCGAAGAAAAAAATCTGATCGAGGCATTTTAAAACAAAATTAATTTTGTGGTCAAGGAACTCCTGTGAAAGCAGGAGTATTTTAAGAAAATAGTTAAAGATGATGAAAATGAAATGAAATCAAAAGAGACACGAAAAAATTTAATAGAATAAAAAAAAAAATAAAAAAGTAAGTAAATAAAAAAAAGATTAGAAAAAAAAAAGAAAGAAATACAATAAAGGGAATTTAAAAGTACGTAACGTGTATA